>PVJO010005771.1:0-55478 GCA_004026905.1 Hystrix cristata | reverse complement strand
ACAGCAAGCCTGGCATGCTTCACCCAGCTCCCCTCACTAAACTGTCGTTTCTGACGAGGTTCCCATCACGGACTCCCATTTTCCTTGTTGAGAAAATGGCTGCCGGCGGAAACCCGGAACAGGCACACACAGATCATTCTAGAAATGCTGCGTGTATGAACAAACTTTAAACTGGAGGGGGCATCAGAACATTAGATCAACTGCCTTGTGACAAAAGAAGAAATGATACGCAGAGAAGGGAAGAGTCTAGCTCCAGGTCACACGGCAAGCAGGAAACAAGTACACCTAACCCCGGCGCCACCTGAGTCCTAGTTCAAGGGAGGGTCCTCTGCCCCTTGAGCCGCACAGATCTAGGCCAGCCACCTGAGGTCACTGCCCAAAATGTCACCAGACGACCCTTTCTCTCCCTCATCTCGGAGCCTCCTCTGCCCTTTCCACAGCACAATCCTTCCGTCTCCCCCAAATGCCAGCGTTAGCTCGGGGGTGAGAGAGCAGCCGCAAAGGCGAGAAATGGTCGAGAGAGAAGGAACCCACAGCCTGGGCGGAGCCGAAGCCGCAAACCCGTCCTCTCGTTAGAGTTCGCCTGTTGACGTTGACAGACTGAAGCTTTACCCAATAAGAAGGCAGAGCCGGTCACCGCAGCTCTATGGACTGGGAAAATAGAAAAACGGGCGCATTTCATTGGCTGACGCCACGCCTCGGTCTTTCCGGGTCGTTCCACGCCTCGCGCGTACTTCTGCAGAGCTGGGCCAGAGAGGCAGTCGGAAAGGACGCTGCGTCTGAGTAAGTTAGTGAAGCCGTGGCCATCCTTTGGCGTCGGCTGAGAGGCTGGTGCCCTCGCCTTACGGAGGTCGGGGTGGGCTAGCGGCGTCCGGGGAAGGGGCTGGGGGAGCGCGCACGTGGAACGCCGGCCCGAGTGGGCGTGGGCGGCGGTGTGGGCCGCGAGCCCCGGAGCGCCGAGCCGGGCGGGTCCTGCGGGATGGGCTCCTCGGCCGCACACACGAGTGGGGAGGCCGGATCCCAAGTGTCGCGGCCGGTGTCAGACTCGAAGTGTGATCCGAAGGAGCAGTTTTCTAAATTCTGAGGCTGAAAGCCCACCCACCACCTGGCAGTGGTTGGAGCACAGGCCTGTGAGCAGTTTTTCGCGTTAGAGTTCAGATCGTGATCGAACCCCAGCCGTGTAGTGTCTGCTATACCAGAGACGGAAAGGGGCGAGATGAGGCGGTCACCTGTCCGAGGTGTGCCAGGGCTTCTACGCGGTGGACTAGCGAGCCCCGGTGTGGACCGTCCCGCAGAGTTCACATCCCCTCCGAGTTGTACGTTAGCGAGAGAGCCAGCCTTTCCACTTTAGTTCTTCAGAGTCTTGAGGCCTCCAGGTCTCCCTGGTGACTGCCGGAACCGCGACACATCTTCCCCCTTGGAGGTCTGCGGACATTGTCTTGTGAATGGACCGGCGCAGCAAGAAGGAAAGAGAACCGTGGGATAACTTCCTGGCGACAACAAAATCCCGGAGCCCCCAATCTGATTTTAAATACCCGGAAATTAGTTGAAATGGTGTCCTGTAGGTTTGCAGGCCCAGAGGTCTGACCAGCAGGGGTGGGATCCCAGTTCTAGCACTAACTGACTTTTCGAGTATGTTAGTTTAGCCCTCTAAGCCTCAGTTTCCTCCTTGTAAAATAGGGTTGAAAATACCAGCTCAGGGTGGGAAATAGTACACACTCTGCCGCCTGACGTATTTACTGAATAAGTGTTAATTAACTAAACGTTAGAATTCCACACTGATCTCTCTGCATTTTTTCTGTTTCTCTCTTGACTTTGACAATGTCTGGACTTACTTTGGGGGGTGGAAAACCTTACTGTTAGTTCGGCTTTATAAACCAGTGGTTTGCACATTACAGTACAGTAATGTACCGTAATTGTAGCACCAGAATTGTACTGAATTTCCCTGTTGTTGGATATTTGGGATGTTTGTCTCTTTAAATATTATAATACGCTGTAATAAACATCTTTTTATTTTGGAGATATAATTCATATACCATAAAATTCACAATTCTTCCCCCCCAATCCCCACCTCTATTTTTTTTTTTTTTAACATAAAACCTTGCTAAATTGCCAAGACTGGGGTTGAACTTGCAGTCTCTGTCTTAGCCTCTCAGAGTGCTGCCGTTACCAGCACCTGGTTTAAATTCACTATTTTAACTCACTATGTTGTTCAGTCTAGTCTTGAACTCACAATGTGGTGCAGTCTGGCCTCAAACTCAAAGCAACCTCCTGCTTTATCCTTCCAAGTGCTGAGACTACAGACATGTGCCACCACACCCAGTGGTGTGGAGTTTTTAGCATGTTCCCAGGATTGTGCAACCATCACTACTATCTAATTCCAGAAGTTTTATCACTGCCCAACAAAGCCTGTGGTCTGGGCTGTAGACTACAGGATGAGCACAAGCCTGGTTAGGAGATGTTAGAACAGGTCCTAGGGAAGAAGGGAAGGGGCTGGTTATGCAGGAAACTGAGGGAAGCCCCAATCAAGCTGAGAAAACTGCCTGACTGTGGGACAAAGCACCACACTACCTAGTAATGCACTTTGAGAGAGTGCAAGCAGCAGAATCACAAGTTCAAGTCATCCTGGGCAATTTTTTTTTTGGAGTGGGGGGTGCTGGAGATCAAACTCAGGGCCTTGCGCTCTACCACTTGAGCTAAATCCCCAGCCCCATCCTGGGCAATTTAGACCTTATTTAAAAATAAAATTTTAATAAAAAGTGCTGGGGATGTAGCTCAGTATAAAGGACCTGAATTCAAGCCAGGCATGGTAGTGCGCGCCTGTAATGCCAGCACTCAGGAGGCTTAGAGTGGAGGATTGCTGCAAGTTCAAGGCCAGTTTGGGATACTACAAAGTGAGACCCTGTTTCAAAAAAAAAATACAATAAAATAGGTCTTTGCCTGGCATGGTGGTGTGTGCCTTGCATACCTGTAATCCCAGCGCTGCAAATTCAAGCCCAGTCTGAGCAATTTGGAAACTTAGTGAGACTTTTCTAAAAATAAAAAATAAAAAAGGAATGAAAGATACAGCTTAGGGCTGGGGATTTGGTTCAGTGGTTAGAGTGTTTGCCCTGCAAGCACAAGGCCCTGAGTTCGATCCCCAGCACCAAAAAAAAAAAAAAGAAAGAAAGAAAGATGCAGCTTAGTGCTAAGGCACTGGGTTCAATCCCCAGTATTTAAAAAAAAGCATCCATGGAGGTCCAGGTTTAAAGCAGGGCCTGAGAAACTACTCAGGAATTCGCTGGACTTGTGGATAAACAGTTTGAAAGATTGGAAGCCAAAGTTGAACCTCTGAAGACCGTTAGAAGCATTGTAAAGATGAAAGGGATGACCTGCCAGCAATGTGAACAGCAAGGGATAGAGAAACTGAGCAGGTGCCTGATTCTCAAGGAAACATTGCCAGGATGATGGCCTGTGCCCGTGTCCCAGCTACTTTGGAGGCTTAGGTGGGAGGATCCCTTTAGCCCAAGAGTTCAGGGTCAACCTGGGCAACACAGCAAGATACTGTTTCAAAGAAAAGATAAAAGATGCATGACCAAACCCATCTGATGGACATGTTTCACAGGCAGAAACCAAATTACAGAGAGCTACAGTGGGTGCTGCAACTCTATGGAAGAAATTATCCACAGGTTTTTGGGGGAGTTTTGTTTTGTTTTTTGTTTGTTTTTCTAAGACAGGGTCTGCTATGAAGTCCAGGCTGGCCTTGAACTCACAGCATAGCAGTCTGGCTCCAGTCTTTCAATCTTCCTCTCTCACTCTCCTAAGTGGTGGGATTACAGATCTGTGCCACCATGCCTGGCTTATATCCACAGTTTTGTAAGAAAATAAAGGATGTAATGACTGTGTTTTCAGAATTTATCATTATTGAGATGCATAGCGTATATACTATTGCTTACCAAAATATGCACTCCTGCCTGCTCAACTATACATAAGATGATGAGGAAGAAGTGTGCAGAAGCACTCTAGTTACCAGGTATTCATCTTGTTCAGATGGTATAAGAGTACATCTACATTTGCCTGTATTTGTGTATCTGGAACAGGACAGGTACCCCCACCTATCACCTAAGAAAAGTTCAGCAAACAGATGACAAAGATGAAGAGTTGGATATGCAAAAGAAAGTTAATTTTAAACACAGTCTCCTTCCTTTTTTATCTTAAAATGGCCCAACCAAGGATTACTAAATTATGAAGTTTAGATACTGGCTTGCTATGTTCAACCTCAAAGTGAAATGCTACTGAAATTCTACTAAAAAATGAAAAGCAGGAAATTTATGCTGACTGAAAATGAGAGGTATTGATTGATCAATCGATTGATTGATTGAGACAGGATCTCACTCTGTCAATTGAGCTGCTGTAAACTCACTATGTAGCCCAGGACCTCGAACTCACAGCGATCCTTCTGCCCCAGCCTCCCTACTGCTGGGATTACAGGCATGTGCCACCACGCCCAGCAAAATAAGAGTTTTTAAAAAAAAATTACATATTTGGTCATTTCAACATCTTAGTGATGTATGATCTCTTTCTGTAAATTCCTCTCTTTTTAAAGATTGTGGATTTCAAAGTATTTGATATTGATGTACTTTAATTAGGTGCTGGTGCTGTAATAAAGTAATTATAAAAACCAAAGGATCTAGCAACTAACTGTAGCATAACCTCCTTTATGTTGATACCAGAGAAAGATCATGTGTGGATCTGATTAAATACAACTTCTTTTGCTTAAGCCTTAATTAATGAAACCAACTCCCTTTTTCTTTACTTTTATGGAAACATGACATTTCAAATTTGATTTGTAAATTTACCTTTCAATAAGAGTTTAAACAGAATGAGAGAAATGTGACATCAAGATATCCCTAGTTTACAGATATGCATAAGGTACATGTTTTGGCTTAAGTGAAAGTCACATTCAGCCTGATTCTGGATCTAACTGCTGACCAGTCCAATTATTTAAATACGAGATGGCTGAAAATTGCATATTTTTGGTTAATTTTTATAAGATAATAAGAAGTATAAAAACAAATGTATTCAATATAAGAAATGACTGGTTGAAATGATACCTGCCAGAGTGATGCTTGGAATAGTCGGTACATAAACAAATGTGCTGCTCGAGCAACACTTGGGGGTAAACTGTTAAGTGGTTAAAACGAACTTTTGTCATACTAAAGTGTTATATATGGTACTACAGGCTTTTGTTTTTATGTTGCTTTTGTGCGGAGGTTAAACCTAGCTCCTTTGCTATTGTAATATATTCCCAGCCCTTTTAAAAATTTAATTACTTTGAGACAGGGTCTCACTAAGTTGCTAAATTGCCCAGGCTGAGCTTGAACTTGCAGTCTGCCTGCCTCAGCCTCCCAGAGTACTAGGATTACAGGAGTGCGCTATGGCACCTGGTGGTACTGTGGTTTTTGGAAAGTTGGTAATTTGGTGGGATGTTTCCAAAACAAATAAACTTGGGGAGAGGATACAGAATGCTATAGTATAGGACTCCTCAACCTTGAAGGAAAAAAAGGAAAGAAGCATACATGGAGGAACATAAATCATGTAAAATTCTATAAAATTTTACCAAGCTATTGCCTTGTTGATAAGAGGGTATGCAGTCACTCACTCTTGATATAAATCAATTTAACCAGATATAACTCATTTTGAATAACCAGAAAGAGCAGTTATTCAAAATAGCCTTTCTAGAAAGCTTTATTTGGGCGCTCGTGTGTGTGTTTTCTGTTTGGTTTTGGTTTTGGTTTTTTTGTTTTTTTTTTCTGGTACTGGGGATTGAACTCAAGACTCAGGGCCTTGTACTTGATGGGCAAGCACTCTAACCACTGAGCTAAATACCCTGCCCTAGAAAGCTTTAAATGGGGGCGGAGACTTTGCCAATTATTCATTCCTCATTCTCAATTTCCATCCCCACTACACTCTCTCCCTTTCTCTGGATTTGTCTGTCCTGGAGATTTTCTATATGTGGAATCATAAAATATGTGACTTTTTGGGTCTTGCTTCTTTCAGTTAATGTTTTCAAGCTTCATCTACATTATGCAGCCATCAGTACTTCATCCCTTTTAATGGCTGAATAATATCCTGTGGATGTGCCAAATTTTGTTTATCCCTTGATCAGCTGATGGAAACTAAGGTTCTTTCACCTTTGGAACTGTTATGGATAATGCTGATGAGCCAGTTAGTTCCAAAGTTTTTAATAGCCATTTGTTTTCACTTCTCCTGAGTATATATCTAGGAATGGAATCACTAAGTCACTTGTTCGTTCTATGTTTAAACTTTTGAGGAACTACCAGATTGTTTCCCCAGATGGCTGGGGCATTGTACATTCTGAACAGCAGCATGAAAGGAATCTAGTTTTTCCACATCCTTACTAACACTTGCTGATTAGTTGGCTGGTTGACTGGTTGGCTGGGTTTGTTGTGCTAAGGATCAAACCCAGCGCCTCCTCTACCACTGAACTGTACCCTAACCCAGCTTTTTATTAGAGTGGTCCTAGTACTATCTCATTGTGATTTTGATTTGCATATACTTATCCTTTGCTTTTTTTTTTTTTTTTTTTTTGGTGCTGGGGATTGAACTCAGGGCCTTGTGCTTGCAAGGCAAGCACACTAACCACTGAACTAAATCTTCAGCCCCTTTTGCTTATTTTTTGAGTTTATTTCTTGTTGAGCTCTAAGAGTTCCTTAGTCTGGATACCAGACCCTTATCAGTTATATGATTTACAGATATTTTTTTCCATTCTGTAAGTTTTTTCACTTCATTGATAATGTCCTTTGATGCATAAAATTTTAATTTTGATGAAGTCCAGTTTATATTTTTTGTCTCATGCTTTCAGTGTCCTATCTAAGAAAGTTATTGTTATTCCAAGATCATTTAAGGATATGATGATTTGAGAGCCTGGATCTGTTTTATTTCATTTTCGTAGATGGATCTCGCTCTGTTGCCCAAGCTGGCCTCAAATTCCTGGGCTCAAAAAAGATTCCTGCTTCAGCCTCTTGAGTAGCTAGAACTATAGGCACGGGCATCACCCTACATCCAGCTCAGAGCTGTTCTTTTAAAGGTAAATGTCCTGTTTTCCCAGCAATTAAAAAGACTTCTTGGAGTTTGGGGTTGTGACTCGGTGGTAGAGCATTTTCTTAGTACGTGTGAAATCCCAGCAGGACAAGAGACACAGATGGGGAAGGGCATTTCTTTCTCTCATTGAATGGTTTTTACACCTTTGTAGAATACCAGTTGGCTGAAGATATGTGGGTTTATTTCTGGACTCTCAATTCTTCTACAACATAGATCAGTATCTATCCTTATGCCAGTATCACAGTATCTTGATTACTTCACCTTTGTAGTTAGGTTTTGAATTGGAGAGTGTAAGTCCTTTGCTTTACTCTATTTCAAAATTGTTTTGGCTTTTCTGGGTCCCTTGCATTTCCTTAAGAATTTTAGGATCAGCTTATCTGTTTCAGCAAAAAAAAAAAGGCAGGTAGACTTTTGATAGAGACTGCATTCAATCTCTCATTTCTTTCAGTGATGTTTTATCATTTTCAGTGTATGTTGTGCATTATTTTCTTAAATATATTCCTAAGCACTTTATTCTTTTTGATGCTGTTGTAAATGTAAATGTAACTTTGATGCTATTGTAATTAAAGTTACATTTACAACAGCATCATTCTCTTTGTTCATTGCATCGTCAAATATACATTAATATAACTGATTTTTGTAAGTTGATCTTGTAACCTGTAACTTTGCTGAATTTATTGATAGTTTTTTGATGGGTTCTTTAGGATTTTTCTATATAAGATTATATCTACAAATTGAGATATTTTCACTTTTTCGGCTGTTTGAATTCCTTTTCTTACTTTCCCTAGTTGTCCTACCTAGACCATCTAGAACAGTGCTGAATAGAGAGCAGGCATCTTTGTCTTGTTCTTGGTCTTAGAGGGAAGCTTTCAGTCTCCAACCATTAGTGATGTTGTCTGTGGGGTTTTGTGGATCCCCTTTAACGGGTTGTTCTCTTCTGTTTCTAGTATTTTGGGGTGTTTTTTTTTTATCAGGAAGTAGTGTTGGATTTTTGTCCAGTCCTTTCTCTGCATCAATTGAGAAGATCATGTGGGTTTTCCTGTATCTATTAATTCAGTGTATTGCATTGATTGACTGATCATTATAGGTTGAACCAACCTAATTCCTGAGATAGATCTCACTTGGTCATAATGTATAATCCTTGTTATATGCTCCTGGACTTGGCTTGCTAGCATTTTATTGGGGATTTTTGTGTCTGCATTCAGAAGGCATATTGATCTATAGTTTTCTTCTGATGTTTTTGATATCAGAGTATTATTGGCCTCATAAAGTGATTAGAAAGTTGTAGTAAATATCATCTATAAAACTTCCTTTTTATTAAAAAAAAACCAAAACAACAACGAAACAGGGTCTCAAAAAAAAAAATAAAGAATTGAAATATGTACATGTACTAATTCCCTACAAATAGGCTCTCATTATGTTGCCCAGGCTGCCCTTGAAGTCTTGGGCTTAATCAATCCTCCTGCCTCAGCCTTCAGCCTGTCCTGTGGCTCAAACTAAAGGAATGTGCCACTACATCCCACTAACTCTTACACTTTTGGATTATTTTCTTGTGATTGAGTCCCAGAAGAAGGAAGACGTACGTATTTACAAGTTACTTGATAAATATTGCCTAATCACTTTCCAAAAAGTGTACTTATTATTTGAGATTTCTTTTTAGGTTAGCCATCTCTTAAAACTTACTCTTTTCACACCTTCAAAATCTTACAAGATTTTCAAAAAGGCAAAGCCATCCTGGGCCTCCTGCAACACATTTTAAAGTCTGTCCCCTGCAGAGCAGCTCCAGGGATGTTGGATACAACCTTTCACACAGCAAATTATTACTGAGTGTTCACCTAGAACAATGCTTCTCAGTCCTATGCTGTTTTCAGCCAGATAACTCTTTTTCTTTTTCTTTTTGGGGGCGGGCTGAGGACTGAACCTGGGGCCTTGCACTGAGCTACTTTGCCAGTTCTTTTTATTTCAAGACAGGATCTCATTAAATTGTCAAGACTGGCCCCAAACTTGTGATCCTCTTGCCTCCGCCTTCCAAGTAGCCGAGATTACAGGTGTACCACCATACCTACATAGGGTAGGTAGTTCTTTAATGAAGGAAGCTGTACTGGGCATAGATGGTTAGCAGCATCCATGGCTTCTACCCAGTAGATGCCAGTAGCAGTCCATCTCCCCCACCCCAACCCACCCCCTACCCAAGTGGGGACAGACAAAAATGTCTCCACATATTGCTAAAATTGGTAGACAAAACTGGCCATGGTTAAGAATTACTAATCAGCCAGCAGGCATGGTGGCATGCACCCTATCCCAGCTACTCAGGAAGTAAGGCAGGAGGATCGCAAGTTTGAGGTCAGCCTGGGCAGTTTAACAAGACCCTATCTCAAAAAGAAAAATAAAATCTGAGCCCAGTGGTAGAGCACTTTACAGCAATCACAAGTACCACGAAAATAATCACTGAGCTACAAACTGTGATACCTGCTGACTTTCATATGACTGTAAAAATTTGAGTCGAATTCTCAATATATATACAGTACAATATATACATACAGATGGATAGAGATGCGGATGCAGATAGAGATATAATGTATGTAAGTGAGACTTCAGATCTGTATCTTTAGTCTTGGTTCTTCTCTAAATTCCCAGGCCCTATTTCCAACTGCCCATGTCTTAAAATTGGTGTGTTTAGAATCAGACTTAGTCTCTGCATGCCTCCGACCGCTCTTCCTCTATCCTTGGTGTCCTCACTTAGGACACCACTAGTGATTCCCTTTCCCATTCTTAGGCTCTTTCACCCCTCCTCTCCCGTGAAGTTCACCTCCTAAATCTTTGTGAATTCGGGATCCTCTCTTCCCAGTGCCACTTCCCTGGTTTGTGAGCAAGAGTTCCTCTCACCTCAGTTGCTGTCACAGTCCTTAACTCTCCCGTTCCCCATGCTGCTACCTTTAAGGTGCCTTTCAACGTAGGTCACTCCCCTCGCACTGCAGTCCTCACCACTGGGCCCTGCTGGCCTCTTCAGCCTCTTCATGAAATCCCTTGTGCTGTACTTTAGACTTTGCCTATCTGCAGGCGCCTTGCCCCACTGCCTGGTCTGTCACCTTAGACTGTACTTCAGCCATCTCAGCCCACCTCGTCCTGTCCACGCAGGCCTGTCACTCCTTTCTCTCTCATTATGCCTGGGGAGACCTGAGTCTTGACCCTCATCCCGCACTGGTTGATAGTGAGTGCCATGAGCCCAGGGACCATGACTTCCTATCCTCTGCCCAGTCCCCAGTGCGAAGCCCAGAGCCTGCTATGGACTGGCTGCTCTGTAAATGTGTGTTGACTGGTGAAACACCCAGAGCAGGGGGAAGCTACCTGGGATTTACAAGTAGCTGCAGGTATTTAATTTTTTAGTTTGGCAAAAATTTACTTTGCCCCCACAAAGCCATGGATGCTAGTAATAGAAAAAAGAGATGAAATGGGAGTATAAACAAAGTTTAATATGGAGAAATAAGTGCAGGCATTAACTGTGTAAAGTGTATATAGAGAAAACCATGTTTGCATTTGGGGAAGGCACAGTCCTCACCCTTAAATAGGCTTTATTTGTTTTGGTTGTTTTGTTTTGTGTTTTGTTTTGTTTTGTTTTGTTTTGAGACAGGGTCTCACAATGTAGTTCAGGCTGCCTTTGAACTCACTTTGTAGCCCAGGCTAGCCTCAAACTCACAGCGCTCCTCCTGCCTCAGCCACCCACGTGCTGGGGTCACCATGCCCAGCTCAGACTTCTTAAAAGCACTTAAAAGATAGTATTTTCGCCCTAGTCTTTAAGCCCTTTCTGTATTTGGGGTTTGGTTTGGTTTGGTTTGGCTTGGTGCTAGGAATCAAACCCAGAGCCTCATACTACTAGGCAAGTGCTTTGCCACTGAGCTACACCCCTAGCCCCTAGACTAGAGAAGGCCGTGATATTTACAGAGAAGGGGCATCTATTGGCAAAAGAGCAGATGGTGTCTAGAAAGAGATCATGGGGTCTTTGATTCTTTTAGTGCTAGAGAGAGAACCCAGGGCCTTGCACATGCTGACCACATGCTCTACCACTGAGCTACACCCTCAGCCTGTGAACTCTTCCGAACTTGTTGACTCTGCCTCATCTGTGGAAACAGACAGGAAGCAACAGCATAGAAACTTGATGCTCAGTAAGGATGCTGGAGCAGGAGAGAAGCCTGTATTGATGGATTGGGTGGGTTAAATGTGAATAAAGAAAGCACCAGCTTTGGCAAGGAGGTTATCATAGTCAGTACCTCAGCAAAACATTTCAGTAGAACGGGAAGGAGGGAGGATGCCTGACTGTAGCGAGTTGAGGAGTACTGAGAAATGAAGACATTGAATTTGTGTATGTACATCATTCTTTCAGAATGTTTCCATTTCTTTTGGATCAGAAGCAGAACACATACACATGAAAAACTTGGGCATGTTTATAAGCTGAGTTGAGGAGAGGGACGTTAAATATACATGAGAACAGGTGTGGGCGGAGTCCTTGGGGAGGTGTGGGGTCAGCAGCCAGGCAGGATGGGTTTGCCTTGACAAGGTCCTGGAACATGCCTTTTCTCCAAGACAGAGGAAGTCAGAACTGGGCCGGGCAGGTGTTGGTGGAGTAGATGGGAGAGAACTTAGCAATGGTGAGAACCTGGGGCACGTGTACCACAGCCAGCTGTCATCGTTGAACGTTCTCAAAGGTTCACCCTCGCTGGGTTAGGGCGCTCGTGCCTGGTCACTTCCCTGAGAGCAGAAACTGTGCTGTCTGACCGTCCATCCAGGGTGCTGGACGAAAGTGGGAAAGTGCGCAGCAGCTCTTTACAGAGACAGCATAGATGCCGAGAAGCAAGCAGGGGAACTTGCACGCGCGGGGACATATATCACATTCTGTTTTCTCTTTTAGGAACAGAAATGAATAAAAGCAGCAGGCAGAGTAGGAGAAAGTACGGGAGAAGAAGCCGCCAGCAGAACTCTTGGTTCAGACAGCACAATTCTAGTGAGAGGCAAGTGTGCTGGGGCTGGGGAGCCAGCTCTGCCCGGTGCCGCGGTGCCTTTCATACGTCAGTGGCGTGTGTCCCTGGGTCTCCTCAGGGTGGGTCTGAGCAGGCCCCGAGGAGAGCTGTGCATCTAGGAGCCTCCCTGGCCATATGGCTGCTGTGGGTCCCTCCGCTACTCTGAGGAGTGAGGGGCACAGCCACACTCTTCTTTCAGAGTGACCGTGACTTCTGGTCAGAGTGTTATCCAGATGGCTATAGGTAGACATTTCCTGATACAGTTGGTGACCTACTTCTCTGTTTTAGTTTTGTTTTGAAGCCCATATATGAAATGCTATTCTTAATTTACACAAAAGTCTATTAAAAAATACACAGGAGGCTGAGACAGGATGGTCACAAGTTTAAGGCCAGCCTCGGATACATAGGAAGTTCAAGGCCAGCCTGGACTACATAGTGAAACCCTGTTTCCAAAAAAAGAAAAAGAAGAAATTGAAAAGAGAGGAAAAGAAAAATGTAGTGAACATCATGTGTCCAGCACCCAGCTTAGAAAATGAAATTTATACCTACTTGAAGTCCCCACCGTAAACATTTTCTACATCCTGTTTGTTTTTCTTCATGAAGGAAGTCTGGTTTGTCTTGGAACAAGGTAGCTCCCCTGGCTCCAGGAGAGGATATCAGCTCTGCAGTTAAGGCCTTCTGCAAGACTCCTGGCCACCCCGTCTTCCAGCACCCCTCAGTGTCACGAGCTCCCTCAGCACCAAAATTGGGACGCAGCTCCCACAGTTCAGACCTCCTTTTAAAACAGACAGATTTCTTTTTCTAGGGCCATAAGATGTCAGGTATCAAGATGTTTCTCTGGAACAAATTAACCCAGACAATAACGGAAGCATCAGGAGTTGTAGAAGGAACAAGGGCTTTAACCCAGGAGCTCTGCTTTCTCCTATGAAACTGGGCAGAGCACCTCAGCACTCCGTACCACTGTTTCTTGTATGAAACAGGGCTAATAACCTCCTACAAGGAGGTGTGGGTTAATCCCTAAAAGGCTGCTTGTCTCTGAGTAGGCCCTCCCTGGGAAGAAATCTTCAAATTCGACCCATGTTACAGAACAGTCAGGACTGTGGCCAGTGTTTGTATGTTTTGTAAGGAGACCATGGATACTTTTTGGGCTCTGGGCCCTCCCCAAGAGCACAATGTGTCACAAAATGATCAGTGGAAGAGTCCCCGCCCAGCTTTGGCAGAGTGGCTTAGAAACCTGCTGAGCACAGCCACCTTCTGTGCTCCATGTGGAGAGAATGGAGCGGCAGGCTTTGGATGAAAAACACAGACATTTGTCGTGGCATTGATACTCCTTCCTGCTGATCACAGATGAGATGCCTCAGAAAACTCTGGGCCAGGAAAAGGGGTATAAATAATTTTCCCCAAAACTCTGCATAACACTAGTATTTGTGGAAGAAAATGTTTTCTCATTCCCTTTCCCTAGTCTTGCTCTTCATATTCCTCAAATGTATGTGTGTGCAAGGGAGAAATTCTTCCTTTTAAAGTGGATTTTATCAGGATTCTACATAAAGAGGCTGGGGATTTAGCTCAGTGGTTAGAGTGCTTGCTTGGCAAGCACAAGGCCCTGAATGCGATCCCCAGCATGGAAAAATAAATAAATAATAAGAAAAGCAAAAACAACAACAAAAAAATAAAGGCCTTTTTCTTTATCACTGCATCCTTCAGCCTGTGATTGCCCTAGAAACCACTTGTGGTCTTACCAATCCAACATTTTTGCCATAGCTCTGTCCCAGTGTCACTGAGCAGATTGCTGTACCTCTGGAGGTTGCCCAAGCCCCAGTTTCCCCATCTGTAAGATTAGCTAAGGAGGTACAATTTAAACTCTTCTACTGCTAAATCCAGTAAAGAATAAAATGCACCTAGCCTTATTTTGGGTGGGTTTTTTTTGGGGGGTGTGCTGGGGATCGAACTCAGGACCTTGCGCTTGCTAGGCAAGCGCTCTACCACTGAGCTAAATCCCCAACGCCTACCACCGCTTAGCCTTGTAACTGCTTTTGAGCTGACCAATGAAACCAGCTGGTAAAATTCTTATTGGCAAAGATTTCTATTCCACGTTTCATCTGAAAGAGTCCAGAAGACCTCACAAAGGCTCAGATGAGAAGAGGAAATTACTGTAACATGCATCCTCTCTGAAAAAAGAAAAAAGCGGAAACAGACAAACCAAAATCACCCTCCTTTTGGTGTATTTGAAATAAGGAGTCACTTCTCCCAAAGTGATCAGAAGGGTAAAGGGTGAAGAATGCAGAACTGCTTGGGTAGGACCTCAGGTTCTTCACTGCCAGTCATCACAGTCGTGTGTCCTCAGGTGTGCGACAGGGGCACGGCCGAGCTTGCAGGATTCCGGCCATGGAGATGAGGAGTCCCCATCGACCTCGTCTGACACCACTGGGGATTCTTCCGTGTCCAGCTCCACAGGAGATTCTTCCACATCCAGCACCACTGGGGATTCTTCTGCACCAGGTAAGGCAGTCCACGGGAGAGGACTTTTCTGGCCCAGCATCTGGGATAGATGAAAGCTCCCCCTGCTGGGTCGACTGGCATTGTCTGTCCTGGCTACCCTTCATCCTCAGCCAGGCTCAGATGTGCGCCTGTCTGCCCACTTGCATGGGAGTCACCAGCCCATTCATGGCTTGGAGAGAGTCCTAGAAGCAAGTTGAAAGCCTGAAGGAAGGAGCTGCAGTGTCGGGAACAACGATCCTGGGGCAGATGGGCTCCCCCAGGACTGAACTCAGTCCAGGATAGAGACTGACCATGCCAGCCTCTGCTGGCCCTCAGAAAAGATAGGCTGCTGGGCTCCTTCCTAGGTGGGTCAGTTCCCAGCATTTTAAGTTGCTGAATTTAATGTTTATTCATTAAAGATGTACCAGGGTATTACTTCGACCCTGAGAAGAACCGCTATTTCCGCTTGCTCCCGGGGCATAACAATTGCAATCCCCTCACGAAGGAAAGCATCCAGCAAAAGGAAATGGAGAGCAAAAGACTGCAGCTGCTAGAGGAAGAGGAAAAGAAGAAAAAGGTGGGCTTCGCATCCTCCGAGAGCTTCTCACTCCCCTGCTCTCCTGCCAGCATCCACCTGCCAGTTAGATGCACTGTGACACCTACCACAGGCACATGGGGGAGTTGGGCCCCGACTTCCCCTGACAGGCAAATAGAAGAGAATAAGAATAACAAGAGAGCCACTGATCCTACACCCACCCAGCTTTTCCTATTTGCGAGGTGTCATCAGTAGTTCTAGAAGACTGTCCTGCCCCTGGAGCATCTTGGGAAGCAGGGCGATGGAAGTTGAGCCATTATATATTCCAAATAGGAAATTAGAATGTGGGGCTGGGATGTGTGTGGTCGGAGTGCCATGGGCAGTGTTGCAGAGAGATTTCAGTGCCAGGATGTTTTGTGGGTTGTAGGGCAGCAGGAAAGAAACGCAGGCCTCAGGATGGAGGGTCCACACAGCCCAGACCCAGGGTCCAGTCTCACCGTACCTTCACTGGCATAGCGGCATTTTCCCAGATGCAAATAGACAGGACCTTGGACGGAGATGTGGTGCAGGCTGTCTGGCCCACACATGCCATCTCAAGCAGGGCTTTTCCTCCTGCCAAGGAGAGGAGGAAATAACTGTATAATTCTGATAGAATTCTAACTTGCAAAAGACACTGTCAGGCTTTTATGCCTCTAATTTCTGCCCATTGAACACCTGTCTGCTTCATTGCATCCTGTGAAACTGTTATCCTATAACACAAAGAATCTTCATTGAATCTTTCTTTCTTTCTTTAACTTAGAAAGTAGCCAGAATGGGATTTAATGCATCTTCTTTCCTACGAAAAAGCCAGCTGGGTTTTCTCAACGCCACCAGTTACTGCCGGTAAGACAGTGCCTCACTGTTGTGTTTTCTTCTCTTTGAACCTAGGGCCTCACACATGCTCGGCAAGTACTCTGCCCTTGAGCTGCAACCCAGCCCTTGTTATTTGAGACAGAGTCTCACTACTTTACCTGGGCTGGCCTCAAACTTTGGATCCTCCTGCCTCAGCCTCCTGAGGAGCTGGGATGACACCAGCACACCTGGCATTCTGCCTTGTTTCCTATTTCTGTGGTCCAGGAATCCAGTCAGGAGAGCCGCATGCCCTCTGTGAGGAGCCCTCACAGATGAAGGGCCCCAGTGCGCTCAGCTGCCACCTAAACCAGCCCCAAGGAACTTGTCCTCTCTTGAGTGTGGGAGGGAGGAGAGAGGATTTAGGCAAAAATCACTCAAGCTGCTTACTTTGTGATCCTCGTAGCAACTTCATTCCTTGAGATTTCTACCTCCTTCTCTTTCCCTTTCTAATGAATTGTCACCAGAAATGGGCCGTTAAATGGATATGTGTGTACTAAACTGTTTAAAAATGCTCATGATGTCTGATACAATTCTAACTGAAACTGAGATAAGGTGATACTTCCCTCCCATTTCCCAAAGACGAGATGAGACTCTGGGTGGAGCCAGCAAAACAGGCTGTGTCTGACTCAGCATCTGAGCTCTTGACCCACCCACACCTTATTCTGCCTCCCTGGGGCTCCATCCCCTCACCTGGGAGCGGCACCCCGTTCAGGGAAGGCCAGCTGTGGGAGGGCTACCAGGCAGGGCAGGCGCCCTGTGTTTCCCTGCTTCCAAGGAGACAAGTAACAGTGTCTCTTCCCTTTGCAGCAGAGGGTGGCCATACTGTGAGAGGGGAAGGGGGTGGTAAGGTGGATGTCTACACATCGGGGCGCTTCCTGTTCATCCTGCGTCCTTCAGCCTGTTGGTCATCCCTCAAGGACATTGGCTGCATCCCAAGAGAAGGCGTTGTACTAGGCAGTCCAGGAACATCCCTCTCCTGACATTCTGAGACTAGGAAGGGCTGTGCAGTGCTTTATTTTAGTTTTCCTAAGTGTTATACGTGGAAACCGAAATTCAGAACTTGGGGGATCTTACTCAGCTTCATTGCTGAGAAGTAGTACAGAGAAGGGCCCTTTTAGTCTGGTTTTTATTTTGTTTTTGTTTGACACGGACTCACTGTGCTGACCAGGCTGGTCTAACTCCTGCACTCAAACAGTCCTGCCTCAGTCTCACAAGTGCTCAGCGCTCCGTGTGGCTTCTGAGTCTTCAGTGTGGGTGTCCTGCGCTGGCTCCATCCCTCCCTGCATCTCTTTTCCCTCTGTAGCTTAGCCCACGAGCTGCAAGTGAACTGCATGGAGAGGAAAAAGGTTCACATTCAGAGCTCAGACGCATCCACTTTGACGAGCGGCCAGTTCAGCCTCATCCTGGTGAGTCGGAGGCCTTTTCCGGGTGCTGGGGTGTGACCACCATGCCCTGGATGCTTCGTGCTCGGTCATCAAGCCTGGCCGTGTAGAAGTCAGTAGCCGTGAAAGTAGGCAGTGTCCTCTTGGTTTTACAATTAGAATCTACCTGCTGGCCACCCATGGGTAGGTGCTGCGCTGGCAGGCAGGCTGCTGTGACCATTGTCACCCTCACTGCTGCCCTGGCATTTGATATAGATCCTGGGCCCAACTACATGTAGACCAAGAACCTTTACAAATAACTTCTCCCTGGCTGGATTGTATATGCAACTGAAAAGGAAAATGGTGACCTGGAGCTTCTAGTCCCTCCCGCATTGGGGCAGGGTTTGGTGCTGAACCTGAAGCTCCGCGCACCTTCACTTGCATCAGGCTCTGACTCCCTTGCTTGCTGTCCCTAACAGGGAGTGGAAGGTTCCCTCTGCTCTTAACTAGACCTGGGCTGGAAGCCAGGGCCAAGTGCTAGAGCCCAGGGCCAGGGAGATGTCAGCGGGGAGTAGTAGGTTCCCTGCAAATGAAGGAGCCTCACGTCTCAGAAGGCCTGGGAGTGAGAGGAGAGACAGGGCGGTCTGTCTTGGCGGGACTTGAGGCTAAGCCTCGGACTTGAGGTTGGTGTTGAGTCCTCTTGCCCTGGGGCGCCTGGACAGCAGAGCCCTTTCAAGTAAGGTGCAGCTGCTGAAGGTCACGGTGTGCGGAGTCTGGTGCTGCACACACTGGTGTTACAAACCTGAGCGCCCCAGTCCCCACACTGCATCTCACATTGCTGTGGTAGCTCTGCCCCATCACCCAGGGGATGGGGTGGCTGATGTGACCCAAGGGCTGAGAAAGGCAACTGGCTGTCATTGAGCAACTTTTCAGACCAGATTCTAGTCATTGGTAGTGGTTCATCCAGGAACATAACTCTTCTTCCCAAGTGAAACTGCAGAGTCTCTGCAATTTCACCGGCATCCAAACCCTTGTGCATGTATGCGTGCATGTGTGCATGCATGTGTGTGCGTGTGTGTGTCAGTATAGACAAAGCCATGAATATATAGGGAGTTTTTGCTTTGAATCACTATGTTATATTTCTAAGTGAAAAAAAGAAAATCTTAAAAGTAGCCCACATCCTACTGCAGACTTTTCTGCTGTGTTTTTTATTTCTTTTACATGTACATGTTTCTATTTTTTTCTTCTTTTGGTGCCAGGGATCAAACCCGGGGCCTCACAGATGCTAAGCCCAGGCCGTGCCATGAGCTGCGCTCTCAGCTCCTGTAGTGCTCGTTTTCTTGTTGGTAATCGTTGTCTGTAGTGGGAATACAGTTTGGTATCCTCCTTGGCCCGCTAACAATTACAACCAGCATTTTCCATATTTACCATGTGGTTTTCATGATGGCCACATGCTATGTTCCTCTGGGCTGATGCTGGACCCTTCAAACCCAGCTCTAGTACAGTGCGGGGGTCACTACTGACCTCAGTCTTCATGGCCACACACACACCACCACCACCATCCTAATCCCCCCTCCTGATGTAGAACAGCCCCTCCATGAACTTTGCCCAAAGATCACTACGAGTATGGAGTCAGGGAAACTGAGGTCATCTTCACGCTCTCTCACGGAGAGGAGCTGTCACCCAGGGAAGATGCATAGAGCATGGAGGCCAAGAGAGATGGGCAGGTGGACTTAGGCAGCTCTCCAGACCGAGCCTGGGAGGTCACCTGCAGCCCATTCCCTGCAGGCGGATACCAACACTGACCGACTCTTCACAGTGAACGATGTCGACGTTGGTGGTTCAAAGTACGGCATCATCAGCCTGAGTGGTCTGAAGACTCCCGCACTCAAGGTGCGCATGCATGAAAACTTCTACTTCACCAACCGCAAGGTACGGCGTCCTGTGTCTCTTCAGCCTCGTAGCCCTTTGGGCCCAGGGGCACTGTAATAGTTGGCCACAGAGAAGAACTTTGTGAAGAAGGCAGTGCATAATTACTTCATTTTTTCAAGGAACAAGTAGATTGTTGGTTTCTGAGGACCCACAGGAAAAGAAAAGGGGCCTACGAGTGTCCTTTGTAGGAAGAGAAAATTAACTTAGATGGTTGGGATAAGTTGGGTACTGCTTTGCCTGGCTCTAAGGACATTCCCTCCAGGAAGTTCAAGAGTTTCTGGGACGTGGGCCACTGTGACTATGGCCTGGATGAAGGAGTCTTCCCCTGTAAATCAAGTCAGTATGTCCATCAGCAAGCCAGTGTGCGGCACCACTGAGGTTTAAATAAACACAAGGTGCTCACTGTCTAGGGGCAACCACTGAATTGCAGTGAGGTGGTGGCTGCGTCTGTAAGAAGCTGTGACTTTCCGGGTAGCACATGAGAGCCGTGAGGCCAATATAGGTTGAAATGGTTTGTGAGTAAAGTAAGACACAGCACAGCTTTGGAGTTAGGTTTGGCCCCTGCCATTGTAGAGAACTGAGCCCCGGCTGGTGGGTATACCAGCTTCCTCGTGGAGGACACATGCTGATGTGCAAGGCTGATGTCTGGGGTTTGCTTCCTCCAGGCCCACTGAGGCCCCATATGGCAGGGCAAGGAACTCTCCTATCCTCAGAATGCTTCTTCTGGCCCACTTTAAGAGGAGTGAGACCTGCAGAAAGAAGTCTCACGTCTGTGTCCCTGCAAGTAACTCTGAGAACTTCACCATTTGTCTCTGTAAGCTGGCAGTCAAACCAGTCTTGTCATCTTGCTGTGCTTCCTCACCAGGTGAATTCTGTGTGCTGGGCCTCGCTGAACCACTTGGATTCCCACGTCCTGTATCCTTTGTCATAGACCTGGGATCTGTGGGCTTTGTGAGATGGCCTCTCAGTGGCAGAGGGCTAGGCCATTCTGCACTCATGTCTCACCCTTTAGAAGAAAACAGTGCCCCCGGTTAGACAACAGGGATCCCTGTGCAGCACAGAACAGCAGTTGAGACCCCGCGATGGCTATCTCTGGGGGTGTGTGCCAGACACTGTTCTAGAACTTCGTGTATAAGGAGAAAAGATAGGATCAGTCCTCAGGCAGTCTGGCTCCAGCCTCCTGCTCTGCCACTGTGACCTGCGACTTTGGGCTACAAGACCAAGCCAGCATCTGTGCCAGGGAGTTGGTGCTTCGGCAGAGGAATAAAGCAGAAAGGAGCAGTACAGCCTTGGGAAGGAGCCCTGAGTCTTACAGCGAAGGAGGAAAAGAGTGATTATTAGGGGCTAGGTTCTTCCCAAGGGCTCTGAGGTCTGGGTAAGAGGAAGGGCTTCTCTTGGCACTGCACAGGTCTGTGGGCCCAGAGATCTCGGGACAGCCTCCTGTGGTGCACTCTTCACGCTAGTCACTGCCTACTCAGAGAGCCGTCAAGGCCTTTTGCTAGGAGCACGATTGTGTACAGTGTCGTGGGACCTAAGCCTTCCTCTGGGACCACTGGGCTCTTGATGCTACAAAGGACGTGTTTGACCCAAAGCCACATGTTGATGATGCTTGTCCCTGGTTCAGGCCCATAACAAATGAGTTCTTGAACCTGTGTGCTGTCAGTGCACTTAACACCTGCTTCATGAGCTGACGTGAGATTAACACTCAGTAATGCGCCGTGTAGCACAGTTTCAGCACAGCATTGGTCCTCAACAAATGAAAGCTGAAGAACCTTTATTTGAGTCACAGTACTACATTTCAGAGGATTTAAAGCCTGAAGTCCATTAATGACCTGATTATAATTTTTATGTAAGACACAAAACTGTGCATTCTGTAAATTGCAGTTTTACATGTATGTCTTTCATCTGATGGACTCTGGCAAGTGATGAGATCATCTGTCACTACACCGATCTGACAGGACAGAAGAGGCCATGTTTCACAGACACAAAATGAGAACCTCATTCTCATTTCTGACCATAAGCAATGTGGTGTTTTCTCATGTTTCTCTGGCCAGGGAGGGATGAAACTCCATATCGTTTTAAAGTGTGGTCTGTCCCAACCTGGGTGGCGGCTTCCAGCTAGTGGTCATTCCAGGTCCACTTCAGGCTTTTGTGCTTCCAACGAAGTTCCTAGAACTTTGCTCCTTTATGAAAAGGACACCTCCTTCAGAGCTGCATCCTTGTTCAGACCTCTGCATTCTCCCCAAGAGTGCTGGGAGGTCAGAGTGAATTCTTTTTCCTTTTAGCTGGGCTCTTAGTTAACTGCGCTGCTAAAAGAGTAATCAGTGGTCCTGACCCTGTAAGTACCATATGGAGTTTGAGAATAACCTGGGTTTCAGCCACAGTAACTAACCACGCACATGAATAAGGACTTCCTCCCTTATCCTTGCCCTCCAAACCCAGAAGCAAAAGGGTTATTTAGGAAGAAATTGAGCCGCCCACCATCTGGTTTTAGCAGTGTCTGTAGACTAGCGATACTATTTAACATGGAGCTTACCACCAAAGGCCGTATGTCACATACACATCACACATTTGGGTTGTCAAAATGTTGACCTGGTTGCTTGTTTGTTAATGTTTTTCAATGAATCATTCAGCCAACATCTGCTGGGCATATATAGTCTCTCTGCAAGTTGCTGGAGACAGGCAGCTCAATAGGTGGCCAGTCTGTGAGGGCAGTTGGATGCCACAGGAATGCAAGTGTTGTCCTCATGGATGTCCACATGAAAAGGAGGGGACAGGAGCTCCTAGCAGGAGGGTGAGCCAGGAGAGAGGTTGGCACATTTGGCAGCTCTTTGGTATCCCATGATGTCTCTAGCTTGGGAGGGCCTTCCAGGACTGAGTCATCATAGCTGTGGAGTGCACCTGAGGACTGTGATCATGGACTCACTTTTAAAAAGGTTCTCGGTAGCAGTGTCGGGGTGTAGACTGGCAAGGGTGCAACCCCATCAGAAGCTGTGGGACCATGAGAAACAGTGGCGAGAGCACGATGCTGCAGGCTTGAAGGAGAGGCCGAGAGCCTAAGAGAAACAATTCCAGCTAGATAATCTGGTGACAGGAGGACTTGGGAGGATGGAACTATGGAAGTGGTAAGTTGGAAGCTAAGAAGGAACGTGCAGTTAGAAATTGGTCTTTGTGGCTCAGGGCAGGACTGGGATCGACAGAGGTGAGTCTAGGAGACAATGAAGATTGGAAAGTTGGAGCGATATTGTATGTGCTGTCTTTTGTGTATTTTAAAAGCATAAACTTTATATCATCATATGTTCGTAACTATTACAACAAGGCCTTAGAAGCACTCATGCCACTTTGAGAATAGTGATTCTGTCTGGATGGGGGAAAGGGGAGACTTGGACTGGGGAGGGGTTAAAGAGGGCTTTTAACTGTATCTGTGACATTTTTTTCCTTTAAGAAAATCTGAAGCCAAAGAGGAGAATGTAATTGTGTTAGAGCTCGATGATTGGTGGTGTTCTCTGTGTACTTCATGTGTTTTGTAAGTTATTGAAAAGTACTGATGTCCGTTCTTCTCCCAGAAGAGACTCTCGTCCCTGACTGTCCTTAACAGTTTTTTCCAGGCTGTGCCTCTTGGGATTTGCGCAGACTCCAGGTTGTGCCACTCTGATCCCAGCATCGCTCTTCACCAGTAGCCACCCAGGTACGGGGTCCTTTCCCTCGGAAGAAACCACTGTCCTGAGAGAAGTTTCCGTCCTGTTTTCCAGGAGCTATGGGTGGGGCTTCAAGGAGGTTTGGGAGCTGGAGGCTGGACGACTGTAGCAGAGCGCGGGGTGGGGCGGCATGGCCGTGCTGTGCAAACACTGAGCCTGTCCTGCATCAGTACTAGGTGCACATGCACTTCTAGTAGGGTCTTCTGCTTTTACCCTTTGTGGGTCATACCAGCAGTCAGAGCAGAGTTAAAACCTGTGTGTAACCCACGTAGGACATCAAAACACTGGTTTGGGCTGCACATGCTAACCACTCAGAAGACATCTTAAGCGCCTGCTGCCTGTATATGGCAGGCGCTACTAGGGATGTGTGTACGGCCTGACTTGCTGAAGTCAGTTTGACTGTTCCTTCCTGGCAGCATTCTGGATATGAAGTTTTCAGCTTTCATAGACTTATGACCTTAGACAAGCGTCAGCTCTAACAGCGTAGGTTTTGGGCAGATGTGGCACAAATCCCAGCGCTGCCCCGTCCCCACTTGGACAGACTGTCTAACCCCTGGACGCTGAAGACAGTGCCTACCCTGTCAGGTTCCATGCAGTCAGATGAGGCCATGCACGTTTAACCTGCTGCTTGGCATTTCATCGCTGAAGTGTGTCTTATCACCATTTTACAGATGAAGAAACTGAGATGGAAGAGCAAGGTTCAGAATTTGCCTCACAAAACTTACTTTTAGTGTTAGAACTCAGGATAGCAGTTCCCTTTGGGGAGAAATTGGGGTGAAGGTAGTAAGTGGGAGAGGGACATGAGGGAGGTGTCTGGAGCACAGACATATTTTCCCTCTTAATCCGCATGGTCAGCTGGATTCACTTTGTGGTTACTCATGAAACTGTATGTATCCTTATGATTTCTGTTGGTGCAAATGTGTATTTTTTAAATGTTTGGCCTGAGAGCACGCAGCTGGTAGTGTGACCCAGGACTGAAGCCACCTTCTCTGTCACACCACACTGCCTCCCTGACGGCCGTTAGTACCGTGCTCTCCACAACCTGGACTGAATAAGAATGACCCTTTGAGCCAGGCACTCCTGCTGAGTCTCTGTTGTTACCACAAAACCCAGAAAAGGGCCAAGGTATCAACAGAGGGTTGTGAGCTCCTAGTGCGGGGGGCTTTGAAGCCCGAGAGTGTGGCACAGTCAGTGCCTCCTGACTTGGTGCAGGCACCCACGATGAAACAGATCAAACCTGCAAGCTTGGGTCTCTCGTCCCATAAAATGCACTGATGCCACATGAGGGCCCCATCTTCATTCCTCATCTAATCCTAGTTACTTTCCAAAGCGCCCTCCCCACCCATGACTTGGGGATTATGTTTCCAAATGTGCATTCCGAGGGACACACCCAAACCGTGGCAGGCCCTCTGAGCAGTTTCCCCTGCGGTGTCCCGAATCTGTGGTCACTGGCCTGGCAGCCTACAGGGAAGCTCGCAGGCCTAGAGGTCAGCCGTGCTTCACTTTCTCTTCTGCTCAGCAGGTGTAGACCGGCGTGGCATGCTTTGCAGTTTCCGGATCCCTGGTGCCTGGTCCTGTGCATGGTGCCTGAACATCCAGGCAAATACCTGCTTCAGTACCGGTGAGCCGTGGCCGCCTCCCCAAGTACTCAGAGTAGCGGATTTCAGACCCTCAAACCCTGACCAGCAGTCCCTGTCCCTAGTCTGCCGCTGATACCCATCTCACCAGCCTATCTCTGTCTCTGCCAGGCTTGTCTCGACGGGTCCTGCTGACCAATGTAGTGACAGGACACCGACAGTCATACAGGACCAACAGTGACGTCTTGGCCCAGCAGTTTGCTGTCATGGTTGGTTGATTTGGGAAGGGCGTAATAGAAAGTTCATGGGATGAAATTGGATTCCCTGGTGTGGCATTTAGACCGCCCTCTTTTACAAAGGAGAAAAGAACAACAGAGAGGATTAAAGGGTTACTTTGAATATGAGCTGAGTGAATTGGCTGATCCAGAAAGATGTACCTGAGCTGGATTTAACCAACTTCCTGTCTAATTCTTAGCAATCCTTTAGGTTAGCAGGACAAATCATTTTTAAAATGTGTGGGTGGGGCTGGGGTATAGCTCACTTGTAGAGTGTGTGTATACCTAGTATGTTCAAGGCCCTGGGTTCCATCCCCAGCTCCACAAAAAAAAAAAAATAATAATACGTATAATATGCCTTTGCATGGCCTCATGTGCAACTTTCAGTTTGTACATTTTGTATGCATAAAAATGAAAATTCTGGTCATTAACTGTATTTCAAAGACTTGCCCTGTAGATAATGCTGTCTTCAACATTATGGAGGACGGAGTCTGCTGACCACTCCAGGCAGGAGACAGAGCTGATCATTCAGACTTCCTTCAGCCATCTCCCGCTCTGATTAGGACCCCTCGCCTTCCCTGGATCTGTGCTCTCCTAGTCTGTGCTCCTCACCAGAGGCCTTGGTGGGGACAGGGTGCTGTCACTCGGGCTTCAGTGAGAGGGGGCCTAAGAACACAGTGAGCTACCTCCAAGCCCTCGTGGCTCCCCAGACTGGAGTAGGCATAGAGTCCAGTTCTACCCTGTCACAAGGACTCCTTGAGACTCAGCTTCCTACCCTGTGCTAGGCTGGTGAGGCCAGAGAAAGGTTGTTTTCTGGAGTACACGCCTTTCCCAGCCTCAGGGGTAGGTAGGTGGTAACAGCTAGACACCAAGCAGTCCCTCTCTTTCTACAGACTCCTTTGTTATTTAATGGCTGTCGCTCTGGGGAGATCTTTGCCATTGATCTGCGTTCTCGAAGTCAAGGCAAGGGCTGGAAGGCCACCCGCTTGTTCCACGACTCAGCAGTGACCTCTGTGCGGATCCTTCAGGAAGAGCAATCCGTGATGGCATCAGACATGGCTGGAAAGGTAGGAAGTACACTGACTTGCTTCAGCCCCATGTATACCGTGCAAGGGCGGTCTGCAGAAGAAACCCTGTACCAGGACACCAGGCAGGAAGACGTACAGGCTCTCCAAGGAGCTCCTTAGCTGAATCCAGCCTAGTCAGAAGTGAAAGAGGTTGCTGGTTACATGATTTTGATGGACTCGGTTTAGGAGTTGGAGGTATAGTTCTTCATAACCTAAAGGGGCCACTGAAGACCATCTGGCCCTTCCTGGCTTCACACCTGGTGTTCACTGATGTGCCTGCAGGACCCTCCCTAATGACCCCCTGTGCTTCTTTCCTCAGATCAAGCTGTGGGACCTGAGGGCCACCAAGTGTATAAGGCAGTACGAAGGTCATGTGAATGAGTACGCCTGCCTGCCTTTGCATGTGCACGAGGAAGAAGGAATCCTGGTGGCAGGTACTTGGGGAAGAGAAGATTCCGTCCCATCAATTCACATCTCTTAGAGCCCCAGCAATCTAAGTGGCAGAGGGAGAAGTTGCTCAAAAACAGAATTGGGTAATGGGGACTGTGGGCATCTGGGTGGGGAGACTAGAGGGGAAGTAGAGTTGGATATTGGTAAGCAGCAGTTTTTAAACAGCCAGCAGCTGGACAGCCCTCTGGAGACAGGTAGGGGAAGTACAGCAAGACATAGCAACTAAGGGACCAGGGTTTGGGGTCTGCACAGTAGGTCACATGATCCCATCATACACTGTCTTGTCTAAAAGCTGGCTTCCTGTTCTCTCTGTTCACGTATCCACAAGAAGATACTGGGAAAAGAAATTAAGGACATTGAAAAGTAACCAACTCCGGGGCCCTTTAATACCACCCTGGTCTGCAGAACAGGAGCAGCTCCTACCTCCTGAGGCCCCTTGAAAAGAGTTACAAACTGATTATAGATCAGACTATTTCTAGGCCATAGGATAACGTGATAGCACCAAGGTCAGTGTTTTTATGTAAGAAACAGCTGGCCCTTATTCTCAGTGTTCATGAGTCCACATTTGCCGTGTTCCTGCAGAAAGTACTTATTCTTCATAAGACATTTTTGTGGCTAAGCAGCATCCCTCTGTTAGGAATTTCTTAGGCGTATTTACTGTTCTCTCAACACCAGCACTTAGTTTCCTTTTAAACCTATTTTCTACAAGTGTTCATCTCAAAAGACCTTCTGTGTGCTGGATAACAGAAGAGCCAACCTGTATTCAGCAAATGCAGGTAGTCTGCTGGCTACCCACTATGTTTAGGGCTCAGAACTTGGAGCCCTGAAGACTTTAACTGGTCTCAGGAACTTGAACTTCTTTAATCAGAAAGAGCTCAAGAACTAGCTATCTGGTTTGTTCCCAGGATATGATTAATGAAGGCAAGAAATTGGTTGCCTGTCATCTAGACCAGCTATGCCAGCTTCCCACTTAAATAGCCCTTGATGCTGAGGGAAGAAGAACCCCCCTGCAGAGCCACCACAGTGTCACACAGCCAACCAGTCATGTTGCTGTGAGCACCTGCAATTACTTATATTCTAGAACACCAGGGCAATTCGGGATTTTGAGTTTGAAAAGTACATATTAGCAGTGTTTGTGTAGGAGTTTGTGCTTTGGCTCACCCAAAATCACACTCATCCCTGAGGAATCGTGAGGAGCCCTGTCCACAGACTTTGTTCCTTTGCTTTCTTTTGCCAACCTGCCGCATGTCTCCCTTCTTTCCTAGTGGGCCAGGACTGCTACACAAGAATCTGGAGCCTCCACGATGCCCACCTGCTCAGAACCATACCCTCCCCATATCCCGCCTCCAAGGCTGACATTCCCAGCGTGGCCTTCTCTTCTCAGCTCGGAGGCTTCCAAGGAGCCCCGGGGCTGCTCATGGCTGTCAGGCAGGACCTTTACTGTTTCTCCTACAGCTAATTCTGCAGAGGCTACCTGGAGGAGCAGATTTACCTGAGGAGAAGTGAAAAGTGGCTTGTTTGCATTTCTAATGAGGGGATCTTAAGTGAAACCCAGTGCACAAAGATCTTGTCCCTCTGGCTGCTAGGAGCAAGGTGCTAAGGATTTTACACGGAGACATTTCAGTAAAGTTGTTACAGTTAAATTGTGGGCTCAGAGAGCTTGAAAGTCCTTTTCATAAAAGGTACTTATTTCTTTGTCTTGTTAAATTCTCCAGAATAGTTTCCCTACCCCCTTCTCTTTTTTTAAACAAAAAAAGAGTTTTTTGTAAGGACTGAAGATGGGCAAAAACTAAAATAAATAAAGCTGCTGCTTTCACCAGAAGCCCGATGAGACTGGTGAGACTGTTGGGGTGTTAGTGCCTGGATTCCAGGAGGAGTTGCGTCTGCCCCTGACAAAGCGCGGGGTGGAGAGGGAAGCCAAGTCACATCTGAGTCTGCGGAGTAAAGACTTAAGGCTGGAGTTTGGAATCATTAACGTGGCCGTCTCAAACTCAGCCTCAGCATCTCAAGTCAAAAGGATTCTCCTTTTGTTACTGCCAATAGGCACTGAAAGGAAAGATGGATTATTTTAAATGCTACAAGTTTTAAACAGTCTTTAACATGCCTTTGTTGAGGCAGCATCCAGAATGTAAAGGATAGCAGCTCTTGTTGCTGTTACAGTGACTTGAATGTCAAATTCAGGGGCTCAGTCAAAACTGACTGGCTTTTTGTAATCTGAGAGCTGCAGTTTGTGAGATGTTTATACCAAGTGTTTTTAAAAGCCTGTCTTTCTACCAGTAAAATAGAAAAACATGTTGCATTGTGCTGCTTCTGCAAAGGTCATCATGCTTATAGCACCAAGCCAACTGCAGGATCTCAGATGAAGGCAAAATAGCCCAGACCAGCTTTAATACCTGTGCTGGAGAGCTTCCGGTTACCCCTTCAGACCAACCCACTCTGCCCTTTTCCTTCTCTGCCCTGCCCTGTACATGCCCAGGAGAGTGGCCTCTGTGTAGCTGCAAGGCCCCTCACCCTGAGCACCAGGGGCAGAAGCAGCCACTGGCAAGTACTAGCAGGACAGCAGAGGGCCAGAGGACCACAAAGTGGGATTGTTAGTTCCCTGGTTCCCTTTCTGTTGACCTGTGGTGACTGTGACCAAAGGTCACAGCTTCTATTGCAACACAGCTCTCCCTGGGTTCCAGTTAACTGTTCACTTTGTCCTTAACACCTTACCGTTAGTAATCCCAGAACAATTTACAAATTAAACTCTTCACTTACCCTCTTGAGTGTTCTATTTCCTGCCAGACCCTAATACAACTTACACGGAGAACCAAATCTACACACTGGGTAAGAATTTTGGTTACCTAATAGTTGAGCTACAACTACAGCTACTTTTAGTGTTTCCATCTATCTTATTTGGTCCTTATAACAACCCCAAAAGGAGGCAGGACAGTAGTACTAAGTAAGAATTACTAGCTAGGTTTTAGTGGTGCATGCCTGTTGTCCCAGCTACTTGGGAGGCTGAGGCAGGAGTGTCACTTGATTCCAGGAGATACAAACCAGTCTAGGCAACATGGTGAAACCCAGTCTCAACATAAAAATTTTTTAAATTATTAGCATCATTTTATTATTATTTCTTTTTAAGAGTAGGAAATTTATTGAGGGAGAGAGAGCTCCTGACAGACAGGAGGGGACCGAGTGGGTTGCAATTGAGCCCACTTTTCAGAGGAAGTTTTATAGAGCAGAATCACAAGGTGGGTACAATGTGTGTCAAAATGATGATGAACCAATAATATTACAAGTGTAGTCCCTTAGGTAATATTGATCCAATGAGGAAGAAGGTCACGTAGCAAATGGACATGGAAAGAATAAAGACATTCCAGGATAGGGTGGATCTGGAGGTCTTGGTCACCCACCTGGGTGACCTAGACTTTATCAGATCGGATGAGTGTGATCTTCAGTTCATTGTTTATCCCTCGGCCAGGGGTGTAGCTCTGGTCATTCCATTCTTGAGGCCTGACCTTCAATAGATGGCCTCTAGCCATATCTGTAGTGTATTCCGCTCTTGTGATTAGCATTACTTTAAAGATAAACCAGTGGGGCTGGGGATTTAGCTCAGTGGTAGAGTGTTTACCTTGCAAGCACAAGGCCCTGAGTTCCATCCCCAGCACCAAAAAAAAAAAAAAAGATAAACCAGGGTTCAGGCTAGGGACATAGTTCAGTGGTAGAGCATATGCTTAACAAGCACAAAGCCCTGGATTCACTTAAATAAAAGCTGTTACAATACCAAAAGTGTGTTGTCTTTAGAGGCCATAATCTGAGCAGAGGCACACAGTCAGATGATACTCACAGCCCATGGCCAGAACTGAGGTGAGCTGCTGACTGAAATCCACTCAAACTCCTTTAGTTGAAGTATGTCCGGAGGCTTGAAGGCGTAGTCTAGGGATGGGACCAGCACCGTATAGAGAAGTCCATGCTAGAGCTCAAATTATGTACAGTAACTAAAGCTAATTCCATTAATGACAAGAGTTACAGACTATTACTGTGGATTCAGTTTTCTCTTTGTGATTGATGGCAGTTCTAAAACTGAAAATGCAAATATGGTTGCAGAGTTACATCAGAATTTTAACAGAAGCTTGGCTCTTACATTGTAGGCTGAAGAAAAATTGTCCCTCACTGAGGCCAATGGAAGATTTAGATACGAAGCTGTGCTCTCCTGACAACAGCAGGAACCGTGGCTATCTAACTTTGCTTTTAAGAAAAATACACTGACTTTATCTATCTGGAAATGGAAAAGAATGCATAGTGTGAGAGCGAAGTTCCACCTTTGCATCTCACTGGCCACACAGCACTGAGCTGAACCGCTGAACCAGTGTCTGGCTGTGAAACCTGGCCACCACTGCCCACTTTCCAACCATCAACCATATAAAGCTAGTACACTGCCTGGCAATGAAATAGGCAACTAAATACTGGTTCTTTGCTTTTCCAATTTCCAAATAAGTCAACTTGCTGAGTTAAACCCAAGTGATGTATAAGGATCCCACTGAGTCCCCTTGGAGACCATTTCAGTTCTCAGCCACAAGCTGAAACCTTTAGTCACAGCTCATTATATTTGATGACTACTTCACCTATAAGCAAGTCTTTTACACAGGCTATTTAAAGCCTTACATGGTAGCCACCCCACCCCGAAAGGAGGGGGAACTGATTGGTGCTATAGATGTCATAGTAGTTACAGGGGGGAAGGGGGCCTGGAGTACGACCATGTTTTTAATAAATTTTGGTTGGTTTTGTGGTGTTCAGTTGGAGAAAATTAACCAAGCTCTAATGTTTCAGCCTACATTTATGTGGCTTTTAACCTCATATTTAGTTGAGGCAGGGATTGGATCCTGTAAGACCAAGAAAAGAACCCGTTTGACATTGTTACCCTTCCTCTCCTCCACTTGTTTGATTAGTCTAGAAAAGGGAGTTCAGAAGATTGTTTTGTCAGGTGTGGTGGCACAGACCTGTAATCCCAGCACTCAGGAGGCTGAGGCAGGAGGATCACCATGAGTTTGAGGCTAGCCTGGGCTACACAGTGAGTTTAAGGCCAACCTGAACTACATAGTGAAATCTTGTCTCAAAAGGGGGGGGGGGATTGAAGATTTAGCTCAGTGGTAGAGTTTATTCCCCAACACCCCCCAAAAAAATTGTTTTCTGTGTGAGTCCTTTGAAAAGAGCCTTAGGGCACTGATGGGATAGAAATGTCACTATCACATGACTAAGCAACCCTAGGTGCCGGTGCATGACAGAACAACCAGCCAGGTCTAACACAACCACCACTCTTTTGGTTTAGATCTAAAATGTCTCCTCAAAATCTTGTGTTGAGAAGTGGGGCCTGGTCAGAAGAGGAAGGTCACTAGGGCTGTGACCTAGAAGGGTTTCTTCTTGTCCCCACCTCCTCCCTTCTCTGCTTTCTGGCTGCCATGAGGTAAGCAGCTTTCCCTCACCATGCGCTTCTACCACACCATTTCTGCCTTGGAGCCAACTTATGGACTGAATCCTCTGAAAACCATGAGCCAAAGTAAACCTTTCCTCCTTTAAACTGTAGGTTTGGGATAGTTTGTCCCAGAGACAGGAAAGTGACTGATACAGAACACTGATGCCAGAGAAGTGGGGTCATTGCTGTGACTACGTAAGCATGTGGTGTAGAAGCCTTTGGAACTGATTTGTGGGAGTTTCAAACGATTTAGAGATGAAGGCTAAAGAAGCCCCATAATGCTGTAAATAGAGCTTGACGGGTGATTCCAGCAGAAGCTCAGACCAGAATGTTAATAGGAATTTGGACAGTAAAGGCCAGGCTCCTGAGGTTTCAATTGGGAACAAGGACTCTACTGGAAACTGGACTAGAGGCTGTGTATGTTACATTTTGCACATGTGCTGAAACTTTGCAGGAAACTAAGATTAAGGATGATGGACTAATTAATCAAAGTAAATTTCAAGACAGCATAACATTCAGGCTGTGGCATGGGTATTGTTGGTGCTTTTTGCCAGACTTGGGCAAAAGGTAGAGGAAAAAAACCTGAAATTTTGGCCTGTAAATCCTAGCACTCTGGAGGCTGAGGCAAGAGGATCACCAGGAATTCGAAGCCAGCCTGGGCTCCATAGTGAGTTCAAGATCAGCCTGGACTACATAGCAAGACCCACTCAAAAAAAAAACAAAAAAAAAACCTTAAAATTTTGGTCCAAAAGTTGGGAGGAAAGTAGGTGTGGTTTCTGAAGAGATCAGCACCACCAAAAAGCAGCTAGGTACTTTGTATTGGAATAACAGTAAAGATTCCTTGAAGAGATCTCAGGAAATGGCCAAACTCTTCTGAAAGACTTGCTTTGAGAGCCCCACAGGCACTAAGGGGCATGACAAGGGTGGTATTTTGTTTGGGGTTTTTTTTTTTGGTAGTGGGGGATCAAACTCTGGGCCTTGTGCTTGCTAAGCAAGCACTCTAACCACTGAGCTAAATCCCCAGCCCCCAAGGGTATATTCTTGTCCCTAGCTCCTCACCTCTGCTTCCTGGCTAACATGGGGTGAACAGATTCCCTCCACCATGACATTCTGCCCTACTATGTCTGCCTTGGAGCCAACCATGGACTGAATCCACTGATAACTGTGAGCCAAAATAAACCTTTCCTCCTCTTAAATTGTGTCAGGTATTTTGTTCCAGCAACCTTTCATCTCTTCCCACCAAGCCCTCCCCTACTCATCCAGAAAATGGATGGGAGGGAGTGGGAAATGAAATGAGGGTAAAAGCAATGGGTCAAAGAAGCAGGAAAGGGACACAGACCAGAGAGAGTGTCAGTAGCCACAGAGAATGGGGGGAGAGTAGATGACACAGGAGTCAGACAAACAAGGCAAGGGAAGAGAAATAAAGGCAAGTCCCACATTAAAAGGTAGTAATTTTCAGTACCTCCATAGGTCACTAATTTGAAACACCTATTTAATGACTGTTTGGACTTACAATGCAGGAACTTAAGCAAGTGTGGCCTTATGGTGGCTTCTCCAATACAAGGGATTTTTGGTTTTTTGAGACTGGGTCTCACTATGTAGTCCACACTGGCCTCAAACTTGCAGCAGTCCTCCTGCCTCAGTCTCACAAGTGCCTGGATTAGAGGCATGCACCAGCACACCAAGCTTCAGTACTGTAATTTTATGTTCTCTTATACATTACAGTACTGCGTGCAAGAGCTACACAAAAACAAAGTCATCAAGTTTCCTTTGACCATTTCTTTGTTCTGAATATTGTAATATACATACTATATACAGTTCCTCATCTAGCAACCAATTTGGTTAGTGACCTGGTCACAGGACCAGAACTTGGTCATTAAGTGAGGAGTACCCTATCAGGAGTAATAACCCATCTCTCACCATGAGAAAGCGTTCTTCCATAAGACCCCAACAGTATGGCTACCACACAGAAGCCCAGAGACCCCAAGCAGTTGAACAGCTGTTGCCACTGTGCTACAGCACCCAGCTCAGCAGCCCACTTGAGGCCAGGGCAGCCTAGCTAGACCCTCTGTGGCACTCCAGCCCTCACTTAACCCCCACCCTGCTGTGACAGGCTGGAGGAAACACTATAGGTTACAGGATGACAGTATGGCTGGAACTTGGGGAGTCCTCTAGTCACTACAAAGAATTCTATAAATTATCACCTATAAATAAAGGAATATTTCATTGCAACTATGAAGAAGTTCCAGCCCTAGTTGAAAAACTGATGTGGGGTATATGTGCTACCTAACATTTGGGGAAACAGTCTGTTATGAGATTAAAACACAACTCCAGGGGCTGGGGATTTAGCTCAGTGATTAGAGTGCTTGCCTTGTAAGCACAAGGGCCTGAGTTCGATCCCCGGCACCACCAAAAAAAAAAAAAAAAAAAAAACAACTCCATGTGACAATAATTTCACATCTGCCTACACTTTTTAAAACACTACCAGTCTATGTTTTCATCTCACTTGGTTTCTGCTCTGCCACTTTCCCATCACCTGGAAAGGGACATGCGCAAGATTACCGGTGAGTTAGAGGAAAGAGCACACTCCACGTTCAGCAGGAAGATTCCTTTATGATGGCAAATTTGATAATACACAGTTCTAGAGCAGGGCCTCAGTTGCTGGGCCACAGGCGGCAGGAAGGAGGTCTGAGGGACCCACTCACTCCAGGGCACACACCACACAGACATTCATGCCAAGCATGGCCCCCCATGCACCTCCCCAAAGCTCTGCCCACCAGCTCAGTCAAGAACTATGCTGCTTTAATTCTTTTTTGGCCATTGAAAATAAACTCCACCCTGATGACAGGATTTCAACACAACAGTCTCTTTCCAGTCATGACAAATACGGATGTCCAAGCTCTTGATGAGAAACAGTCATCTGCCTTCTCTTGCAAGGACCAAAGAGATAGATTTTTTCTTTATGATCTGTTGAAATATTTGTGTACACTTTAAAAAAAAAAAAACCTAGCAGTCCATTCTGTGCTCTGTTCCCCTGGAAGATTTCTCATGATTACCGCTCCAATAGCTAAAGAAGTTGTGTGTCTTGGAACAAAGAATTAAGACACTTTAAGCAATAAAAATCCTAGTGTGACACTCAGAAGCGGATCATGGGCTGGAGGCAGAGGAGAGGGTGCAGGTGCTCTGAATTAGAAGCAGGGGGCAGCCTTCTAGGAAGGCCTCGTGGCGACAGAAGCATCAACAAGCACGAAATGCTGCTGGGGAAAGCCCAGTTCTTCCATACGCCCCACGCAGGACAACACGGCAACTACATTTTCACTTCTCACGGCTGAAGACCTAACCTCCGACCGTGGCACACGCTGGTGCCCTGCACACTAAGCTGGGTGGTCTCTGACGAAAACAAGACTAAACCAAGAGCTGGATCCAACTCCCCAAGGGCCCACGTGGAATCCCCTCCACGCTGCTTCAAGGAGCAGCAGGCAGGGAGGGCAGCTCTCAGCCCAGGCAGCTGAGGGGCGGGAGGGGAAAGGCAGGGAAGGGAGGCCGCCCAGGCTCAGGGGAAAGCAGTGAAGGGTGACCGGCAACACAGCTCTGCATCTGGCTTCGTTCTGTGGAGAAGTCCTGCTGCCGCAGCCACCTTATGTCTCTGTGCTGGGGACAGACCAGGGTGAGTCTTCGCGGCCAGCAGCAACCTCGATACACTCCAAGTTCCTTTCATATGCATATATGGAGATAGATTTTTTTATTATTTTTAACTGAAATAAATGCAATGCATTCAGGTTCATTCCCCTTTGCATGAGCTTGGTCCATCCCTTGCCCTGAGGGTTTATGCCTTCGGGCCTGCCGCTAGGCTCACCCCACCTGGGGAAGGTGGCCCCAGGATGAGAGGAGGAGAGGACACACCACAGATGACAGGAGGAGGCCTACCTCTCAGTGAGACTTCCGTTCCTAACCCTGAGAACCTAAGGAATTGTGAAGGACTTGTGGGGGAGCTGGGGTTAAAGATCACCGGGTTTTTTATTGCAGTTGAAGCAGACTCGGACAGGATGGTCCCAGCCTCGAGAGGGGACAGCCCGGCGGTCATGGGAGCACTCGTCACAGAAGCCCTGGCCACAGGCGCGGCAGTGGTGCTTGGACAGCTTGACGCTGAACTCCTTGCGGCAGTTGTGGCAGTGCAGGATTTCGTGGTCTGGCACCCAGTATGCCGGCCTGGCCGCATCCTTCACCAGGCCTGCAGTGGGGAGGGAACAAGGGGGATCAGGACACAGAAACCCGACACCACGAGCCCCAACTGCATGCAGTACCGCGGAGAGTGCTATACTCATCCTGAACTACCCAACTCTAAGAACTACGTTTGAGAATGACAAGAAATCACAGTGTGTCTAACACTGGCCCAGTGCTCACACGGAGTGAACACTTGAGAAGGCAGGAAGCCATCTGGGCCAAGGGCAGCCTGCACCTCTCCCACACCCTGAGGGTGGATGCGACCTAAACTTCAAGCCTAGACAGATCCATCTATTCCTATACCCAGTCAAAAGTTCATCATCCACTATGGTGTTTAAAACTGATCCAAATCATGTCGATCACCACCCACCCAGGCATCTTTGGTCTCTTCCCTGCAGTGCACCAAACTACCTGGCCACCCTGCCACAGCCCTCCAGCCACCAGTTTCTCTCCTCGCTTTCCTACCCAGCTGCAAGTAACCTTCACATCCAGAGCTGGGCAGCAATCTTAAGTGCTAAATTAATACCCTGGCTGGTGCTGCACAGAGACAGTCACAGATTCTTTAATATGCCTTCCATCTTTTCCTGTCCCCTCGTCTGGACCCAGACAGGCTCTGTGACTGCAAGACTATCGGACACACCCTGGCGTGCAGGCCCTGGCCCTAGGAGACTGGCAGGTCCTACTTCCTGTTTCCTGAAACATTAGCTCTTAGAGCCCTGAACCAAACTAGAGAGGCTTAGAGTGTACACAAAAAGGGTGGGGGCTCTGTTAAGGCCAGCTTCCAACTGTCCCACTAAGACCCCCAGCATGTGAGATCAGGCTGAACTTTGGAGACAAGGGCAGCTGCCATCCTGGCAACACCACCCTGAAGAGTAACTGCATTTCCTGACTTCTCAACTTACACATTTGCAAGATAGAAAATGGCTGTTGATAGGCTTTTACATTTCAAGTACTTTGTTATGTAGCAACTGAAGGAGTAAGAGGACCTCCTGGAATAAACATGAAACCACAAAGGATTCAGCAGAAGCAAGCAAATGTCAAATTTTAATCCACTCCTTGCTGCTCAGCTCCATCTAGGTTGGTAAGCCTTTGACAAAATGACAGTACAGGGCACCCCGCATCCCGTCATCCTGATATACTACACCCCAGAGACACACTGCCAACCCACCTAGTGGTATGTCAATGGCTGTCACCACGGCTCCCAGGGTGTTCTGCACAGCCTCGCCCACCTTCCGAGCAATGAGTGTTCCGCCCTCCTCATCTGTCTGTGCCTCAGTAATAGCTGTGGACAATGACAAAAGAAGAGATGTTTCTGCTTAGTCTTTCCCAAATGGGAAACTCGGGGCCACAGCAGCATACTTCCGGACTCATCTCCCTGGATCACTGTGCTGTCCTGCAACAACTGCGAGGGTCTGAGCTGCGGGTCAGACCAGCCCAGACCAAAACTGGGTGACATCTGCGGTCCTGGCTCTAACCCTCTGGAACTGTTGTATAACCTTCTTCGAATGTCAGTCAGGGAACATGACCTAGAACCTTCCACAGAGAGAAGTATGAGCCTAAGCCACCTCTGGTAACCACTGGAGGATTCCCGGGACTCAACCCCTCTGCACAGATGCCTCCCTCAGAAGCACCTCTGAGCGCAGTGTGGCCAGGCCTGAGCTCACTAAGGAGCAGCACCTGCAAGGAGGCTCTGCAAACCAACAACTCAGAGGTGACTGGTCAGGGCCGGGAGGAAGACGTGGCAGAACCAGGGCGGGGGTAGTGTGAGTCCGGGTCCCCTCTTCCCCTGCAGCTCTCGGGGCCCCACGTTACCTAACTGGGCATTCCTGGTGTCATAGCAGTTGTCACACACCCTCACGGGCGCAGGTCCCCAGCCACGCTCAGGCACTGGCCGGGTCTTGGACGAGCAGCTGTCACAGAAGCCCTCCCCACAGGCCCGGCAGTGATGCTTAGTGTCATTGTCTTTAAAGGATGTCGCACACTTGTTGCAGTTCTGTTCCAAGCCCAAAACAAAACAGAGAGGCAGGAATCGTAGGTGTCTGCTCAGCTCAGAAAGCCACCAAGACCCAGGGAGCAGCTAGAAACTCAGGGAGGTAGGTTTTAGCTCAGTCAGGACCCAAACTTCCTAGTAATGATGGGTATCTGAAAGTGGAAAGGACGGGAGTGAGTTTCCTGTTACAGGTGTGTGTGCTGAGGCTGGGCGCTCCCCAGCTGTGGTTGCCCACAAGGTTTCTGCAGCAGGCCGAGGATGATGCAAAAGAAAGCCTCCTTTCTTCAGACTCAGTATCACTGACCTCAGATATCTGAGCAGCACTGATTTATGGCCGTCACAAGTAAGGAATCAGACCCCACCACAAAGAAAATAACGTACAGACTCACAAAAGGAAATCAGTGAGCAAAGAGGAAACTGCCTCAAAGTTCCTTTCCAACACTCCCACCGAAGCTGCCTGCGCCGGGAGAAAAACTGCCTCTCCCTCAGAGAAGCAGCACAGTGGCCTATGCAGGGTGGGCTGTACCTGGCCCAGGGGTTTGGGGTGGGGGTGGGGGAAGGGGTATATGTGAGCGCATAGGGGCCTCCAGTCACACCATACCAGGATCTGGGAGTTGGGCCTCCAGTAGGCAGGAGCAATCTGGTCTGTCAGCCAGGAAGTCACAGCCTTGGTGGGGCCAAGGCTAAGCTCAGATACCGACTGAGCCATGAAGTTCATCCCGTCCAGCAGGCGCTGGGCAGCATTGTTGTTGTCCTTCAGAAACCCATCGGTCTGAAATGAAAGTGCAGGCTTCCATCATGCTCTGAGTGAAGGGAGCAGAAGGAAAGAGGGAGAGGAGCAGCTGGTGGCTGGCTTAGAATCAGAAACCGCACCAGCGACTTCTCTGGCTTCTAGGCGATATTGCATCCAAACTGTCAACACTGATTTATGCTCATCAACGTTCACCATTAAGTCCTGAAATGCAGCTGTTCAATTCAGGACTTACTTTTCCCTACAATATATGAGGTGACACCTCCTGCAGGGAGCCTCTCAGCTCCATTCATACCTATACGTCCCTAGGAACCTCATTCCTGTGTTAGAGACTCACTATCTATTACCTGACTCCCTGACAATGAACTCTGAGAACAAGGGTCAAATTCTTCAAAGTATCTAGCTCAATTCTGGACACACAGTAGTTGACAACATATCTTGAAATAAAGAACTGATGCGTGAACAGATGAACAGAAAGCAAGGTGCTCTAATCCCAAGAACTATGAAGGATGAACGGAAAGCTGACTAACAGACTGCAAAGCTGAGCGGTGGCTATAGACATTACCCAGCAAGAAGAACAATAGTAAAATGATTCCCCTTGAGAAAACCACTCGTCTTTCTTCCATGGGGGGAAAAGTGTTGGCTTTTGTTGTGATTTATGAATAATTCCAAGTGAGACTAGCCAGGTGGTCCCCCACCCCCACCCACATCTCTGTCACTGTCTTATTGGAGTCTTTCTATGTTGCCCATGCTGGCCTCAAACTCCTTGGCTCAAGTGATCCTCCTGCCTCAGCCTCACAAATAGCTGAGACTACAGGCACATGCCACCAAGGTTGGTTACAAACAGTGAGTCGATGCAGAATGAAAGTACCCAACAAATCAATGCCTTCTAAACAGAACTACTGGTCTAATATCTTAAATTTAAAAATCAAATTAAGCTGGGGATTTAGCTCAGAGGTTAGAGTGCTTGCCTTGCAAGCATAAGGCCCTGAGTTCGATCTCCAGCACACACACACACACAAAAAGCAAAAAGCAAATTGAAAAACAGTAATTAAAGCTCTACCATAATCCCACTTCCTACAATATACTCAGAACAAAATAATAGCCTTCTTACAAGAAAATGTCATTAAAGCATTTTTTTTTGATAAATGATAAAACAGCATAAATACCCCAAAACAAGGGAATGGCAAATCAAACTACAGAACCAAAGACACTGTGCTATGGAGAAAAGGGCATAAAAATGGCACTGGGTCAGGAACAGTGACACTCAATTATGGCCCCAGCTACTCAGGAGGCTAAAGCAAGAGGATCGCTTGAACCCAGCTCCAAGCCAGCCTGGGCACAGCACCAAGGCCTCTCTTCCCACCCACAGACTGAACAGGCCCAAGCTGCTCAGCTTCCAAGGTCAGATGAGACAAGGTCCTATAGCAAATCAATAAGCAAATAAATTATAACTACATCTGTGAAAACATGCATGTGGAAAGCAAGAAAACAAACATAAAATGAGGTTTTATTTGCAAAAGGAGTATGACAGATTAATTTTTAATTTATTCCATTTAAAGTTGTGCTACTATTTATGCAGAAACAAAAACAGAGGGCTGGAACAGGGAAGGCTGTCTAGATGATGCCTTTCTGAACCACTAATACTTTGAAGCTCACAGCTGACCTTCCTTCTAACCGAGCTCCGCTCCCATACACGAACAACTCAAGTTATACAGAAGAAAGAAGAGGGCGGGGGATGTAGCTCAGTGGCAGAGCATTTGCCTAGCATATGCAAAGCCCTGGGCTCCATCCCCAGCACTGCCAAAAAATAATAATGATAACAATAACAACAACAACAACAACAATAATAATAATAAAGAGCAACAGAGAGGGAAAGGACGAAAATTAATAGAACAGCTCTTACTCCAGGCCACACATGCACAATCTCTGTCCGCACCACTGTATCCACAGGATCTTGGTTCCCAAACCAGTACTGCCGGCTCCGATAGACCACACCACAGTTAGGACATTCGATCACATACCTATGAGGGAGGCAAGTAAATAATGTTACCCAGCTAGGTGCTAGGGAGACACCACCAGAAAAACTTTCAGCTGTGATATTTAAACTCACCCAGACCAGGCATATTTTGCGAGACCCATCCAAGGAGAGTCGGTGGAAGCAGACGTTTTGGGCACTACGCTGACTTCCTTGCCTCTCTCATAGCAGGCCTGAAACATGGAGTATTCCGCCAGCTCATTCCAGGTACACCAGACCCCATGGCCACTTCACATCCCGCGTCCCCACAGACCATACCAGCTGGGGTTATGCTTTCTGAGCTGAACACCTCCGAAGAAGGTTCATTCTCTAAAGAAGCCAGTGCCCTGAAGGATAATGACTGTGTGTGTACCCAGGCCAGGCCCAAGACCTGGGCTCTAAATTACACACATATCACAGACAGGAGAAATCCATCCAAACTGATTCCCTGAGAAGCACTCCTGCTCCAAAAGCACTTCTTTTCCAAAGAAAAGCGAACAGCCTTACATACAAGCTCGACAGAGGGAAGAAAAAGCTTTAAAATATAAACAAAGGAGGCTCCAGCCATGACAGTGTGTGTGAGTTCTTTGGGTTAGAACTGGAGAGAAGTTCCAAAGATAACTCAATTTGGGGGGCTGTGGATTTAGCTCAGTGGTTAGAGTACTTGCCTTGCAAGTACAAGGCCCTGAGTTTGATCCCCAGCACCAAAAAAAAAAAAACCCTCATAACTCAATTTGAACATCAACACTTGGGGGTACAGCAAAGGACAGCCTCTAGACGATCTTTCCAAAGGAAAGTGTGACCAGCAAGCTGCCACAGGAGCAAGAGAAGCTGAAGACTCACCTTGCAGGTATAAACGCGGTTGTCATACTGGTGGGAGTAACTGCAGCGGCTCTTGGCTTCATGAGGCATGCCTTCCTTTGCATGGTTCATACTGTTCTTACATCCGGCCCTAAGGGAAGCACAAAAATGGACAGTGAGACAGCTCAAGGAGCCAATGCCACAAGTACAGAGGAGTCTGACCCTACCCAGGGCACAGGGCTGAAATCAGACCTGGTTACTAAGCAGGCCTTGAATGCTGAGCACAGAAGAGCTCACCTCAGACTCCTACGTGCCCATTTCACTTGCAATCACAGCATGAAGAAGCAGAGCAACTATTACCCTTGTAAGGGGAAAAGGGAAAATAGAATCTCTTCTTGGAAAATCAACCTGGCCTTCAACAGGAATGGAGGAGCCAGAGGTACCAACTTAACCAGAGATTAAAAACTGAACACCTCTCAAGAAACTGAAAATCCAAAAAGAATGAAATGGAAGGTTAAACCAAAACTGGGTGCCAAAAAAGAAAACACAAACCAACCCAAAAAGTTGGCAATGCATTAAGGGGAGGCTTATACTGAATAAGAAAAGCTTCTTATTCAGTGAGCTCTGCCACCCTGACAGGGCAAAAAGAGATCAGGACTTCAGAATTCATAGCAGTAACACAAAATTCTGGAAACCCTGGTGAGGCTCAGTGAGAATGGAAAAAAGATGGTCCAGTAGTGCTTAGGCCGCTCATGCTGCTCATGGGGAGAGCAAAAATAACATCCCAGTGACAAAGAATATCCCTCTCCCCTTCCCAAGGTGAACTCCTCAAGACAATTCTTAGTTCTCCTGCAGTCTGCACTGTATAAACCAAGACTTTCTATCCAGGCCAGACATGGTACCAGACCCAGCAAGTGACCTACCGGGGTCCGTGCCAAAAGGCCATTCATAAGAGAGGCAGGCTCAGGTTCTTCCAGTAAATGGGCAAGTGTGGACAACATGAGCAGTGGTCCTAATACGAGCAAAAACAATTCAATGGTAAGGGGACTGGAGGAGAGTCTACAGGACATGGAGATTGCCATCTAACTTTGACACACTCTCACTAGACTGTGATTTAACAGCCATCAATACCTTAGACTTTCGATCCCTAGCACCAAAAAAAAAAAAAAACCAAAAAAACAAAAAGCCAAAAAAAAAAAAAAAAAATCTTAGCCTAACCCAGTAATCCTCAGGTGTGGTCCCCAAACAAGCAGTATCGGCATCACCTGGGAATTTCCTGAATTCCCATATTCTTAGGCCCCAATGATTCAGAAATTATGCAGGCAACAATCTATTTTAACATATTCTTCAGGTTTTTCTAATACATGCTAAAATTTGAGAATCACTGCTGTGATACAGAAGAATCTTAGGCCCTGCCCAACCTACAGACCCTGAACCTGTACCGTAACACCTTGAGGTAACTCACAGGCAGGTTAAAGTGCGAGAGGCACTGTCCTAACTCCTGGTTCTCAGCTTAAGCTACACATGAGAATCATCTGAGAAGCCTTTTAAGTACACCAATGGTGAGACCACAGCCAGGGCCACTGAGAATCCCCAGAGAAAGGGTCCTAGCCTCACTAATCCTGAAAGCTCCCTGGGAAATTCTAGAGTGCTCCAAGGATTTGTCCCATAATGAAAGAACCACCCAGGACCAATACCTACCACAGTGCTTTGCACATTATGGGGCATGAGCACTCAATTATTAAGTCAAATAAATGGAGCTATGAATAAATGATTGAAAGCTCTGGTTAAAGAGAGGAAAGCAGGCAACTCAAAGTCCTCTCCCATAAAAACTGCCCAGACCAGACACCAGTCACCTTCACAACTATCACAGGTTGGAATCACCAGGGGATTCTCCATGGCCACGGAATCTGGAAGCCCTTGCCATCCACTAAGACCACCCTTGGTCTTGTTGGAAACTCACCACCCTGGGCCTCACTTCTGGATGATGCATTTAAATCAGAACCTGTCCTTCCCCAGATCCCAGGTGACTGGCCGCAGGCATGTCTGGAAGCACAACTGTGTCCCTAGTCGCAAGGTGGGGAGCAGGCCAGGCAGACCTCACTTACCCACAGCTGAGGCACACGGAGGAGCAGGTGAAGTATTCATCTGGAAAAAAGGAGCTGTGCGCCATCTGGTCATCAGGAATTTCACCACTGAAGCGGTCGCTCAGTGCCTGCCGAGGAGGAAGGTGACACATGAGGGCCCTCAGCAGAGGGCATGTGCTTCAGTCCTTCTGCCCCTTGCCTTTCTAGAATGGCCTCGCCGCTAACGTATTTCTTCCAAGTACCAACGTGGAAGAAGAAACCGAATTAACTTCTACTTCTTACCCTCAGCTTTCACCCAACTTGCACCAATCCTCACCTCAGGAAACCTTGGCAAGAACCAACTCGTTGCCCTAGAGGTCAAAGGTAAGAAAATTATGTTCTCTCCCAGTGAGGACCTGTAACTGCCTTGCAGGTTATATACACCTCACATATTCACTGTTGTATTCAAGACTATCACAAATATTGGCCAATCCCCATTTCATCCTCATGAAGCTGAGACCAAAATACTGAGACGCAAGAACATGGCTCCAGAGCGCTGAGAAGTTGTGCTCGGTTCGGCAGCACATACACTAGAGCGCTGAGAAGTGAGCTCCAAGTTCCCCAGGCTTCTACCCAGTCCCAACCCCTGGCACTCACTTTGAGGTTACTAGGCCACAGAACTAGATCTACGTAGAAAAACAGACAAAGTATTTGAGAAGCAAACTGAAGACTGCTTTAAAAATCATTCAGCCCATACAGTTCAGAGCTGGTAGCTGCCAATCACCCAGTTTGGGGTAGCCAGACGTTATTCAGGGAAAGAGAAGGAAAGTAGCCTAAAACAAAAGGACAAGATGTTACTTTGGAGAAAGGGTAGAAGAAATTTTAAGATGAGATTTGGGAAAAAGGCAGTTAGGTTTTAAACTCAAGCTCTGAGGAGAGTCTCACTTAAAGCAAACTCTTATTTAAGGTTCCTTTTCGAAGGCTCCTTTTCTCAGTGGCAGAGTACTTCCTTAGTATGTGCAATGCACTGAGATGGATCCCCAGCACTGCAGAACAACAGATGTTCCTTTTCCTATTTTCAATGAAACCTGAACCTCACAAGTTCTTAAAAAAAAAAAAAAAAAAAGCACTAAATTAAGTCCCACAAAGGCAGGTGATTGATTGATACCAATGCTGAGTCAGGTCAGGCGTAAGACAGGAGTAGTGGCCCAGGATTCACCCAGGGCATTCAAATTCAAGTTCAGCAAGGATAATGGGCAGGCCCATAAAACACCACCTGTTAGCAATGGCTCACAAAGTGGCAATCTTTAAATCACACCAACAAAAAAAAAGTTTAGCAATAGCCAGGCATGATGGCACACACCTATAATCCCAGCACTGAGGAGAGGCTCAGACAGGAGGATCTCAAATTCGAGGGAGGCCTGAGCTACATAACTAGTTCAAAACCAGTTTCGACCACAGTGAGACCCTGTTTCTCAAGAAAAAAAAAAATAATGCCTATAAGTCCTGTCCTAACTGAGGGCAATTCTGTAAAAAGGAAGAGCAAAAACAAGACTATCGAGAGAGTATCAATGAACATATATATGAATAATGAGAATGAGTAAGAAATAGGGTGTATGGAATTGATGTAGGAATAGGGTGTGGCCTGACCTGGCTGGGCGGATGAGCATGACCTTGGGGGATTGGCCTTGACCTGATGTCAGCTGGGGCGCGAAATTCCAATCGCCCCTCTTCTCACAGGATCCAGAAACTCTGATGAGAACAGAATCCAGATAAATATGAATGGCACCACAGCTCTGCCCTTTTTCTTCCTACGGTGCCTCTAGGGAAGGAGCTCTCCCTGCTCTTTCCCGTGGAAGATGGCCTACCACACCCTTTAGGCCCAGTGCACATTTTGCTGTTACTGTCATTATGCTCAACTTTCCTTTCTTCTTTTCTCTATAATTTTAAATAAAACTTTAGAACTACTTTTTGTCCCCCTCATTCAATTCTTTGCTTGAGGAGGGGAAGAACCCAGGAATATAGGAGCCCATCCAATAACAGAATCACCAGTCAGCCCATACAATGTTCTCCTCTCTCCTACTTGTAAATGTGACCATCCTTCAGGGATTATTTGGGTCTCACCTCTTCCACCGAGGCCTTAATCACTCAAGACCACACCGTCTGCTTTCTCTGAGACCCTATTTTACTCAATACTGGGTTCAAGTAATGAGTGAGTAAACAGTGGTGGAAAGCTTTGGGTCTGTATCATGTATTTGACCTCCCATAAGAGATCATAAATGCTGTGAAAAGAGTTTTCTACCTTTGTATCTCCTCCAAATCCCAGCCTTTACAGGTTATCAATTCGATTAAGCCTAAACACTCAAGTAGGACCTTTAGAATGAAGCACCCAGCACCAAATCCCCACTTAAACACCAACACCTGCCCCTCCTCTCTTGCCCCAGGCCTTGCCCCAGGCTTTGCCCCAGGCTTCATTTCCTGCCCACAGCCCCCTCAAGCTTAAATTCAAATTAGAGATAATTCTTAAGACTGTTTCTCAAAGAGTATGTGCATAATTCTGGAGAAACCTGGAAAATAGACAATTATCCTCAAATGCTGAAAGATTTGGAGAAGAATTTTTACATTTAAAAAAACCAAGTTGGATAATCATATGAAAGTAAATAGAAAACTTACAAAAACAAAACATGAAGCCCCTAGAGTCACCTCTCGGCTCTGCTCTCTGTGAGTCAGTTTATCTACAGACAGGGCATGCCCTCTTCAGAGACAACACTGTGAAGATCGAGTAAGGCTGCCCATGAAGAGCCCTCGGCAGAGACAGAGAGCTCAGGAAATACTAGCTGCTTCTAGCTTTTAGCATGAGGACTGTTGTACTCTCTTCTTCAGGACTCTCAATACTTGCTGGTACTCTCATACCAGGTAATGCGTAGGATACTAGAACTTTTCTCCAAAGTATAGCTCACTGGTCTTCATGGCTGAGGGGATTGGCAGGTGATTGGTTGGCAGCAAGATGTTTATGTATATGGTAATGAGGTGACACAGAAAGAAAATAAGAGGTGCCTAAGAGGTGCTGGGCATAGTAGCACAGGGCTGTAACCATAGCTACCTGAGAGGCTAGGCAAGAGGATTGTAAGCTTGAGGCAACCTGGGCAACTTAGACTCTATCTCAAAATGAAAACTAAACAGGACTGAGAATGTAGCTCAGTGGTAGAGTGGCAACTTAGACTCTATCTCGAAATGAAAACTAAACAGGACTGAGAATGTAGCTCAGTGGTAGAGATCCCCTGGGCTGGATCCCTAGTACTGCAGAAAAAAAGAGGAGCTAGGTAAGCTAGGTAAGGAATGTAGAAGCTGCTATAAAAGGTATGGGGGAAACAAAAGAACAGCATTTTTTTTAGTTTAAACAAGTAACTAAAAGGCTAGCCCTAAGAAGTGGTTTTTCTAAGGACAAATAATACCAAATTTACCATGGATTCAACAGCTGTTGAATTCAGGGGAACACTACCACAATGAATATAAACTTGGAGCCTACAATTTTATTTCTCAGTTATACCAGAATAAAAGCTGGAATAAAAAAAAAAAACTTGGAGCCCAATTGCACTTACAGCACAAGTCCTTTGTGTTCCAACCCAAGGGGCCAGGTTCACTGCTCTGAAAGTTCTTCAGAGAAGTGAGGGCATGTTTAAGTAGCTCAGGGCTGGTTATGAAACAATCTGTAGTCTTATTTCCCACACTACATATGCCCTTAGAACTGCCATCCTTCTCTGCCCTAAACAAGTTAACTGTGGTGTATGTTGTCTAAGGCAGGACCAATCTCTTATGATGTCAGAAACAGAAGAACTCCTACACAAACCAGCTTTCTAACTTCAAATGCCACTCACGCCTCTCTCATTTGCTGGGTAAGAGAATAAACATATCACTTCACAAGTCACAAGTTGATAGGAATCAGACTTTCAGAAGCTTTAAAAAGCTTTACAAGAATCAAGAATATGTGCAGATAACGGTATGTTAAAAAAAATTCAGGGCTGGGGATTTAGCTCAGTGATTAGGGTGCTCAATTAGCAAGCACAAGGCCCTGAATTCTATCCCCAGCACCAAAAAATAAAAAAATTTAAAGAAAAACTTGATTTTAGTGTGTTTCAGATATCAAGATAGGGAGAAAGTGTTCTTTCTCTATAATTTGATTTTTCTTTTCTAGTACAAACATAATCTACCACCTGATCTATATACTTCACCAGTTCAAAAATTCCAAACCTGTGGTTGAGGATGTAGCTCAATGGCAGAACACCCGGCTAGCATAATGGGTTAGATTCCCACCACAATAAAAAATTTTTAAAAAAGAAAAGAAAAAAAGGGAGAGGGGTAGGTTCAAACCTCGCATCATTCCAGGGTTTCTAGGGCTCTACTCATCCTGAGGTCACAAAACTGGAAGGGAAAAGCAGGGAAGGGCCTCTTTTGAGAGTGCCTGGGAAAGTATTTGAAGCAAGTGTAGAAAAAGTTGCCTGGAGACCAGATGATCTTGAACTCAAGTTGCCTTGGCAACAGTGTGGCTCCTCCTACAGTACCTATAAGCTTAGCCCCAGTCATCAAGGGCTAACGCCGAAATCCCTGATTCAAAATAGAGACTCTTCTGTAATCAAGGACACTACCACACAACACAAACAACTTTATAAACACTTAACAGATGCTTTCTGATATGACGGGAGTGGAAAGCCCAGTTTTCAACTTTGCAAGGAAGGTATTATATGAAACCTACATAAATTCGAAAGTGATTCTGAGGGGTTGGGGATTTAGCTCAGTAGTTGAGCACTTGCCTAGCAAGCATAAGGCCCTGAGTTTGAGCCCACCAAAAAAAAAAAAAAGTGATTCTCCCAATTATTCAGAGTTCTAGGTACAGATAACCACACATAATTCAATACAAGTAATTTCTCTATTATTCAATACTAATTCCCCTATTCAATAGGGACTTGAGCATCTGTTTCTTTTAAACAGATTTCCCTGCTCAGTGAGGGTATGTTTTGTAGCTAGCTGAGCTGGTGCTACTGTGAATCCTGAACAAAGAATGAGAAATATCCCAGTTAGAAAAATGGCACTGGGGCCTAGAAACCACAACGTGGCTGAAAGACAGGAAAAGTTAGCAGGGAAACATTAGGGTAGGTCAACTACATACACTCACTCTCTCTCTCTCTCTCTCATGAGGTATAACAGGAAAATATAGTGAATGTTTAAAAATTATTTTAGATGTTTACAGTAACATATTGCTATAAATCCCCATCAAAATACTCTCTCTTTTACTTCGAACACATTTATTCTATTGTACTTACCATTTTTTGAAGCAATTCTAGAAATCCTTTTTCATGAGTGTCTCTAGTTACACTGTGTGGCTGCCTCAATGCCCTAAATTCAATTCCAAATGTTTACCATTCTTGGTCATTTTGACTTTGGAGAAGAGCCAGAAATCACACAGTGCCACATCCGGTGAATAAAGTAGATGAGGACACACTGTAATGTTTTTACTCCCTTTCTACTGGATTCAGCATTCATCATATTTTTGGGAGCAGCATTCATCATATTTTTGATCACACCTCATAAAAACACAAGAGGACTTCCAGAACTGCTTCAAAAAGTGGCAAGAATTGGACACACATGTTTAAATACCACATTGTTTCTCTGGTGTGAGAAACTGAAAGTGTGAAGACTAAAATGTATTACATTGAGAAAGGGAAGAAAGTGTTCAAATGGGAAGGGGAACAAGGGAAGGGGAGGGGGAAAGGAACAGAGGGACAAAATAAATAAGGAAAAGAAGGAAAAAATGGAAACAAAGCTTTTGTAAATAAGGAGGGAGGAGGGGGTGAAGGGAGGGGAGGGGAGGGGAATAGGAAAAAAAGCAGCAGCAAGATATATCATGTACAGGTACAAATAACCTATGATGAATGTTATCACTATGTGTATCTATAATACACCATTAAAATAAAATTAAACCTCTCAAAAAAAAAGTGGGAAGATGCCAGGCGTGGTGGCACACCCCTGTAATACCAGCACTCAGGAGGCTGAGAAAGAAGGATCACCGCAAATTCGAGGCCAGCCTAGGCTACATAGTGAGTTCAAGGCCAGTCTGAACTACATAATAAGACCTTGTCTCAAAAAACCAAAAAAAAAAAAAAAAAACCAACCAAAAAGAAAAAAAGGGACACAAACTGTCATGTATGGTGGCACACATCTGTAATCCCAGTACTCAGAAGGCCGAGGCAGCACTGCCTCAAGTTCAAGGCGAGCCTCGGCTACATGAGTCCACGGCCAGCCTGAAATACATAGTGAGACCCTGTATTGAAAACAATTTTAAAAATTTTAAAAAATGGCAAGAACTGTCCACGGCCTTACTGCCCTGAATGTGCCCAATCTTGTCTGATCTCAGAAGTTAAGCAGGGTCAAAGTAGCCACAATGATGGGATAAATGTGTTTGAAGCAAGTAGGCATATTTTGAGGGAGATTAAATGGCAATGTGGCTTTTATGGTAATAAATTTTTAATTTGAACATTCACCATATAGTCTGATCATCTCTTGGACTTCAAATTCTTCCTTATTAATCACATTTCCAAATCCACCCTTCCGGGTCAATAATGAATCGTAACATTTGGACTCCCTTCAAATCCAACAGATTTGGATCCGTGCTGGATCAGTCAGGCAGAACCTCACAAATAAGATATGGCTAACAACTTTTAAAAGTATGTTAATGACATGAAAATCAACGAGGCACATATTATGTGCTCATATAGAAAGATAACCAAGATTATAATCAAGTGAAAAAAAGCAAATTGGAACTCCCTCCCCCATTCAGGCCATACTAACCAGAATTTGGAATCTCTCTTCCCCCTGAGTCACAGAAACTCTAAGCCCCTGCCAGCCATGAAGAAATTCGCTGGCCTACCTTTTCTGGTAGGGCAGGTCATAAGACCCTCCTCATTCCAGGAGGGTCCTGTCCCATGCCCAGAAGGAAATGAATGCTGCACAAAGAGGCCAGGAAGAACCTGAATGTCAGACCTTCCCAGGTTTCTCCATTCAGTCTACTAGCATTAGAGAAGACTCTTTTTGTCCAGTCACATTCAACACATGCTTCATTCCTGTGACGATGAAGTATCCATAAAAATCCAAGAGCGCAGGGATCAGAGGCTTCTGAGCAGCTAAACACATGGAGGTGACTGGAGGGTGGTGAAGCCACACGTGGCACAGAGGCTCTATGCCCCTTCCCCTGCACCTTGCCCTGCGCATCTCATCATCTGTATCCACTGTAATATCTTTTTATAATAAACTGGTAAACGTGTTGCCCTGAGTTCTGTGAGTTGGCTAAACAAATTAACTGAACACGAGGAGGAGGTCAGGAAAACCCTGGGGACTTGTGACTAGCATCTAAACAGATGGGATGGACAGTCCTAGGGACTGAACCCTAAACCTGTGGGATCTGAAACTATCTTCAGTGGAGAGTGCCCAAACTTAAGAGGATTAGAAGATACCTCGCTGGTGTCTTCTGCAGAACGGATCGCTTACTTGGTATGAAGGGAACCCCCTACCAATCTGGTGTCGGAAGTAATCGGGGCTGTGAATGCATAATCAGAAAAACTGAGTGAGTTGTAATTTGTTTTCCTAAACACAAGTACAAATAGTATATAATATAGTTAATGAAGAAAAAATATATATACACACACACATATACAGCATTGAAAATTTCTAGAAGCATATACAATAAACTAGGAGGGGTTAGCTGCAGAGCGAGAACATGAGCAGGGAGGAAAGATTTAACTTCTCTATCAAGTTATGTATTTAGGACATATATAGATATAGCCTATGTGTATAGATATGTTCCCTGTATATAGGGGAAACTTTTTTCTTAAAGGAGAAGAGGCCTAATTTGGCTCATGTATGGAAGGGGAACTTACGAATGCACTAGGTAACACTGAAAATTTCTACACATATACACTTGACAGTAAAAGCAATGGTCCACCGGGCACAGGGTAAAGAAACGAAAGAGGGCTTCATTGTGCCTCGCAAATTTCTGTGCTGCTTGAATCATTTACCACCAACATACACTGCTGCTAGAATTATTTTATTTATTTTGTGTGTGGCATGCACACATGCACTCATGGTACCAGGAATCAATCCAAGGCCTTGTACCTACTAGGCAAGGATTCAACCTCTGACTCCCAGCCCTACCGCTGTGCCTGGCTCTTCCTTTTTCTTAATTAACATAACTGAACACTCAAATACAATTTATGGAAATGTCTTTTCTAAAAGCAATTGGCCATGTGTATCAGGAACATTTAAAAACGGTCACATCCAACTAACAAGAAGAAACACAGCACAGGGTAAAAAGTAATTGGGAGCCAGTTTACCCAGTTCAAACTCTCTACCACTTACTCAATGAATTTTCTCGGGAAAATTAATGAACCTGTCTGTTTCTCAGTGTCTTTACCCAGACGTTGATAAGAGGACTGAGTTAATAACATACGTAGAGTTCAGTGGCATATAGTAGATAGCATGCGGTAAGCACTCCTTAAAGGCTGCCCAAGGGGCTGGGGATTTAGCTCAGTGATTACAGTGCTTGCCTAGCAAACACAAGGCCCTGCGTTCGAGACCCGGCACCAAAAGAGAAACAAAAAAACAAAAAACAAAACAAATAAAGGCAGCCCAAGAGGAGCAGGATGGTAATTTATCCTAAGGAAATAAGCAATGTGTGAACAGATACCTTTTATATACTTAGAAAATGTAACAGGAAGAGTAGAAACCAATATTCATATAAAGGCTGACTTATAAAAATGTAAACCATGATCCCTCTATATACATGAAAAGTATATAGTTATTTAAAAATCCAATTTTCACAGATTATTTTAACAGCATAGAAATACATGTTAAGCTTCAATGTTCCATGAGAAGCATGGGATATAACTGCACATACATACATCATGAGCCCAAGTCTGTTTTTTAGTAAGTAGTGATGACTCATAGAGTGTGTGTGTTGCTGGGGATCAAACCCAGAGCCTCACATGAGCTGATAAGGGCCTGAAATCTCTGTAGGTGAAATAAACTTCTGGTTTAAACTGGGGATTTAGCTCAGTGGTTAGAGTATTTGCCTTGCAAGCACAAGGCCCTGAGTTCAATCCCCAGTACCAAAAAAAAAAAAAAAAAAAAAGGCGGTAACTTCTCGTTTAAGTTGCAGTTTTAGGCATTCTGTCCCAGCAATGAGAACGTTGACCAATACAAGCATAAAACAATTAAGTGGAGAAGAACAGGTAACCACTGCATTACACTGCTATAAAGTCAGTTAAAGTTGATTTTAAGACCAATAAAATTATATGTGGTTAATTTGCCTAATGTAGGTCTTACAGGTAGGTAGCTTTCTACTACAGTCATCATCAGAACTACTCTGAATTTTAAAAAAGGAAGTTATAAACAAAAAAAAAAAGCAAAAACAATTTTTTCAAAGATTTGTATAAGTTCCAAGAATCGCACAATTTCCTGGGGAGAACCCAAACCACATGCTTGAACCGCTCACCCGTTCCCATAGTCAGGAGCAAGCCCCACATTTCAGTACAGCTGGACCCCACCTGAGACCTGAGAAAACAGGCCCCAGTTAAATTCTGGGAATACCAGTTACTAAGAATCATGAGGATTCCAGCTGACCAGCTCCATTTTAATGACAGAAAGCTTCATAAATCATACCACCCTGTAAGAATATAGGTTAACTATTTTTTTTCTCAAAAACGCCTAACACACTGGCCTGGAATAAACAGGACATCCAAGACTCCTGAGAGGAAAATCCCCGAGCTGTGATTACTACTTACAATCCTCAGTGTCCTCGTGGGCTTACTTAAACATTAAACAGGATTCATCTCATAATCAGATTTATAAACCACCACGGCATGGATTCAGCATCTTATGAGAAGGTCTGCATTACTTATGTGTAATCTTGCATCTTGCCTACATTTGAGCCATTACAACAACATGAACTAAGTATACTTTAACCTCAAATTCTAATAAGAAGATGGTATTTCATGAATTATTCAAATACAATTTTTTTCAGTTTTTCCATATTATTCCTAATAGCTAAAATCCACTGAATATTTACTATAAACACTTTTTTTTTTTTTTTTGGTTTTTTGAGACAGGGTCTCACTATGTGGTTCAGGCTGGCCTTGAACTTGCAGTGATCCTCCTGCCTCAGCCTCCTGAGTGCAGGGATGAGACTTGCGCCACTACGCCCAGCAAAGTTGAGGATTAAATGACAGCATACTTAAAAAACAAAGTATTTACTATACAGCCGAGCTCTAGGGCTCCTCGCTAAGAAATAATGTCATTTTATTTGCTCAGAGGCAGTAGGGCCTTCCTGATTATGAGCTCTGCCACACAATACCAGGGTTTATGTCTTCTGCCACTTAGTACTATAACTAACTACTTCATCACTCTGCGCCCCTGTCTTCAAAATGCCCCTGTCCTTAACTTAGGGAGTTATGTGAAGATTGACCCATTTATAGTGCTCTGAATTTTAGTACATAGTAAGAAGTGATTGTTGCTATCATGTGACTGTTTTAGGGCTTTGTTCTGATAATTTTCTAGTTGGGATTAGCCACCTGCGGACCCTCGGGTCATCCAGGAGGTGGCCTTGCTCCCTCTGGCACACCTGCTCCGTCTGGCCATGCGACCTCCAGAAGCGTGAGCCAAACACACCTCTGCTCCTTACCAGTCACCCAGTCTCCAGGAATATGTGAGTGATAGAAAACGGATTAAGACGGGCAAGAACATGAGGAAAAGCATCAAGGTTGCAGAGATAACTGAGTCTGAACAAGAGGCTGACTCACCAAGACTAGCCAAGCCACACAGAAATGAACACTTTTTCCTACTCCCTGAAAGCAGTCTTTCTCCAAGACAGGGCTTTACTGGTCTTTTCACTATGACTCAAAAGATTCCTCTGTAGTCGAGCTCCCGGCAAGATGAAGGAATGTGACAGGCGCAACTCTGCTCACGTACTTCTTTCTCCTTGCAGCCACCCACTCGCCAGCACCAAAGGAGCTGGCAGACTGAGCGTTCTCCGCACCCTCTGCACCCCGTGAGAAGCCTCTGGGACAAGCCAACTGACCTTCAGGGCTTTGAAGATGACCCCTGGGTGCCGGGGAGAGCGGGTGGTGTTGTTCTCCAGCTGCTGCTCCAAAGCGCGTCGAAGCCCAGAGAAGTCCGTGGGGGGGTTGTAAGTCCTCGTTCCCTTGTAGTGAATGGAACTAAAGGCCTCGGGAAAGCGGCCTAGCTTCCTGAACCGGTCCTGGATGAGCTTCTCCGGCACGTCCGCGGTGTGATCTGTACAAGCAGAAACCGCCAAGTGAGGAGGGAGCAATTCTCTCTTTTAAAAAACTTTTCGATCTTTCATTATAAAAGTAAAACATAAATCCACTCTCTATATAAAAAATACACACACAGGCACAACTAATATGCTGTTAGAACTAACAGGATTAGGTTAATGTTGCCTGGAAAGGAGCATAAGGCTTCCGTGAGGAAGAGGTAGGTGTTTTGCAATCTGCTGCTGATTACATGAGTGTTGGCAGGTTGTGAAAATCTACCTCGTTTACACTTTGATATGAATTACACTTTTCTATGTGTAATATTATACTTCAAGTAAGAGACTTAAACAGTGTTTATTGTAGCCAGTCGTAGGGCGCACGCCTGTAATACCAGCATTCGGGAGGCTGAGGCAGAAGGATCACTCTGAGTTCAAGGCCAGCCTGGGTCACATAGTAAATTCAAGGCCAGT
>PVJO010005770.1:0-95240 GCA_004026905.1 Hystrix cristata | reverse complement strand
TTTTTTTTTTTTTTTTTTTTTTTTTTTTTGCTTCTTTGAGACAGGGTCCCAAAAAGTTCAGGCTGAATTGAACTCACTGTGTAGTCCTGGCTGGTCTTTGATCCCCTCGGCAATCCTTCTTCCTTAGCATCCAAGTGTTGGTATTAAAGGCATGTGCCACCACACCTGGTTTACTTCCTTTCTTTCTTTCTTTAATTTTGGAAACTGCACTTTCAAGTTGTTAATTTCTTATGTTTGTTTTTTGTTGTTGTTGCTGCTATTGTTGTTGTTGTTTTTGCAGCACAGGGGATTAAACCCAGAGCCTTGCACGTGTTAAGCAATTACTTAGCATTGTCCCACATCCTCAGCCAATAATGGAAACATTTCTAAACATCCATTGCTTGTATAACATGAGTTTTTAGTATATGTGCTACCAAAGCGAGCACTAACATGAGTTTTTAAAATCAACCACTTATTATTCAAATATTATCTTTACCTTATTTAAAGAGAGGTTAAGTTTTGCAGGCTTTTTGGTTTTAATATCGTTTTGGTTTTCACCTATGTAGCATACTGATAATAGTATATGTTATTGTAGAAGACATCAGCAAATTTGGAAAAATTGTCTTTTTGTATAAGACATACAGTACTTAAATTTGAAAGTTCTTTAAGGTATTTGCCACAAGATACTAATGAGTTTTGTCCCTCTCAATCTCACTACTAAATTTTAAAATGTGTTCATTTAGTATCTATTTTAAAAATATTTTTATCACATGATAATACACAAAAGTACATTATATATGTACAATTTAAGAATAATTATATGGCCAACATCGTCCAACCTACAGCAAGGTCAAGAAATAGTAGCACCCCAGAAATTCCCAGTCCTTCATCAAACATATCCCTCTTCCTGACTTTTGTATGATTATTTCTTGGTGTTTTATTATCTGTGTGTCACTAAATGTTGATTTCATGTACGTCTGGTTTTGTACTTGATGGAAATGGGATCATACTCTGTTTTCTTTACTAATTTTGTTCAGCACTGTAATTTTTATCCAAGTTGGATGATTCCTTTTATTTCCAGTGATTTATGGTATTTTATTCTATTAGTATCTGCAGTTTGTTTATCCATTCTACTGTTGTTGGACATCTGAGGTGTTAGCTTTGTGGGGAAAAAGACTCAATGATACCAGGCCAAGCTGGTTTTCTTATGGGTTGCTTTTCATTTTGTGCATTTGATACTTCATTACTTTCTCTATTGTTTCTCCAAGTTTTTATCGAAAAAATTTTAAATCCACAGAAAAGTTGAAAAAATCATGCCATAATTTTTCATTAGTTTTTTTCTAATTATAAAGGTAACACATGTTTTGATGATTACATACTATGTCACCTTTAGGGGGACCTAAGTTAGGGGTCTGTGGGAACTCCCAACTCTCTGTACTGTTTTTCCAACTTCTGTATGGAAATTTAAAGTTATTTCAAAATAAACCAATATTTTAAAAGTTGTGTTACTTTTGTATTGGTTTATACTTTATTTATTCATTAGATTTTATTGAGCTCTTATGATAAGCCAGGGACTCTTCTAGGCCATAGGAAAATAGTAATGACCACATTGACAAAAATTCTTTGCCTCACTGGGCTTATATTCTCCTGGAAGTGACGAAAAATAAATAATTAAATATATGAGGTGTGATTGAAACATACAGTGAATATTTTTTTAAAAGTTTATATTATATTGCCATTAAGTCCTCTCAAAATAGTCTCATTCTCTTTGAACACTTTTATCCCTTCTTTTTTCTTTTTCTTTTTTTTTGGTGCTGGGGATCGAACGCAGGGCTGCAGGGCCTTGTGCTCACTAGACAAGTGTGCCACCATTAAGCTAAATCCCAGCCCCCATCTTTTTTTTTCCTTGCCTTTGTGGCTTTTTATTTTTGATGTGTCTTTTGAGACTTTTGAATTCCTAGCTGCATAATTATATTATCTTACAATTTACCAACTTCAAGATATGTACATTTCCAATTTCTTCTGTGACCATGCCCATTTCTTTAATCTTGCTATTTTAATCACATTGTAGTATATAATGAAGCAGCTCTCATAACTCAGAAACTCTGGGCAGTGATCTAGCTTTAGAAAGCCATCTCACTTCTCTGTGTAAGAGACTTATATGTTGTGTTGATCTCCTCACAGCTGCACAAACAGATATGAGTTAAGGGTGTGTACTTTAATGTGGTTGATAATTTTAATCACATTCTGCAGAATGTTAAGTTCAGGTGACTTTTTTCACTTAAGCAACATTTCTCTATAGATTACACTGTGTGTAGACTCATATTCAAAAGCAACTTCTTTGACCCAAGTAGTGAAACCGGAAAGCCATCCAATCATAGCAACCACTCTGACCTTGCATATACTGACACAAAATGACCAATTTGGTTTTTTCGATATGTAATCATTCAGAATTGAATAGTTCCATGACTGTGGTGTTGGTTGACAACAAAAGTGCACGTAACTTTTCCTCATGTACACTTTTCTAAAAAATGCATTGCACAAAACAAGCACTATTGCCTTGTCAACACCACTAGACTCATCAACCTGGATGTCATTCTACAGTGACTCAGTAATCCTAACAATTGTGCCTAAATGTCCCCTGCTAATTTCATCAATTTGTCTAATTATGGTGATAACTGAAAGAGGAACACATGGCACTTTTTGAACTGTAGCGTCTCTTCAAACTTCATGGCTAATGTCCTTAGCAGCAAGCAGGATCAACTCTTCACCAAAAGGAAAGGGCTTCTTGGTTTTAGCAATGCAATTAGCCAATAAGGATGATGCTCTCAGTGCAGACACAGTTGATGAAGTAGTGGCTTTTAATACTTGATACTTCTCTCTCTCTCTCTCTCTCTCTCTCTCTCTCTCTCTCTCTCTCCCTCTCCCTCTCCCTCTCCCTCTCCCTCTCCTTCTCCCTCCCTCTCCCTCTCCCTCTCCCTCTCTCTCTCTCTCTCTCTCTCTCTCTTTATGTGTGTGTGTGTTTGAGAAAGTCCAAAGGCTTGTCTTTAAATGCATGGTACCTGGTCTCCATGTGGTGAAGCAGTTTTGAACGTTTATGGCTTCATTTGATACCTACTCACCACTTACACAAAATAAGGTTGGAGAATGTGAATCACCTGTTGCAATGAACCCATAATTTAAGTAGGACTCTTGGAATTTCCTTTTAAATGCAGCTTTCTTTTTGTTGGCAGTCTCAGAGTTTTCTCTCTCATCATTGGGTCGTTCCCCCTTTTCATGGAAGCTGCCCAGAGACATTTGTTTTTCACTCATTTTGGCTAAGGGTTAGCTTGTATGCTTACCAAAACTGAGACAGGTATGCAGTATGGGAAATAGGTGCAAACAGAAGCAGTAAATAAAATAGTTGGTGGATCACACACAGACTAAAGTAAGTGTTGGATTCTGACTTAAAGCCTGCTACTAGCTGCCGCTGTACAGTTAAACTACATCAACTCACTTGCCACTAAGCCTGCTACCAGATGCAGCTTAATTATTAATTGCCACTCAAGGATACAACTTTTATGAGTCTGCAGTTATTTACAGTCTCTGCAGTCAAACCTGTCTGCTAATGTTAAGCTGTATTTGCAGCTGCTCTCCAGCCCTAGCGTCACTGCCTCAGCTCCACTTTAGATCATCAGGTATTAGATTCTCATAAGGAGTATGCATCCTAGAGCCTTCGCATGCACAGTTCACAGTAAGTTTCATGCTCCTCTGAGAATCTTGTGCCACTTGCCGATCTGACAGGAGGCAGAGCTCAAGCAGTAATTTGAGCAGTAGTTATAAAGATGAAGCTTTGTTCCCTTGCTCACTGCTCACTTTCTGCTGTGCAGCCCAGTTCCTAATAGGGTACAGACTGGTATTGGTCCATGGCCTAGGAGTTGCAGATTATTCTTGTGCTCTGTAGGCATCCCTATGAGAAATTCCTCATGTACAGCCTGAGAAACACAGATATTGAATGTGCCCTTGGTATCCCATAGTTCTTACCACTTTCTGAAACAGTTCTGGAAGTCCTCTTTCATAAATATCTTTAGTTGTGCTATCATGGCCGAATGGCTAATGGCTGCCTCTTGTGATCATTTTGACTTTGGGGAAACAGCTGGTAGTCACACAGTGCCAGAACTGGTGAATGCGACAGATGAGGACACACCATAAAGTTTTTACAAGCCTGTCTTTCACTTCAGTGGCACTTGGCAGCTGCTTTCACCATCTGTTTGATCACACCTTGTAAAGACTCAAAAAAGAGGACTTTCAGAACTGCTTCAGAAAGTGGCAAGAATGATGGGCTGTGTTCAAAGCAAGGGAGAATATTTTGAGAGGGTTGATGGCACTATGTCTTACTGTAATACATTTTTATAATTTAAACATTCACTGTCTATTTTGTTGACACCACATAGATAATGTAGGTGTAAGGAGAAAATGTAAAGCAGAAATAGTGACTAGGAAATGATAAGCATGGGGAATAGGTGTTGAAATTTTAGATACAACTGTCCAGGATATTCAAATGCCTCTTGAGGAAGAGGCAATTTAGGAATGAACTGAAAAAAATAAAGAAGCAAGCTATGAAAATATCAATATAAAAAGTCTTTATAGCCTTTGATTTTACCTGAAATTAATAACAAAGGTCTTGAAATAAGTGCAGTATTATAGTGTATCAGGAATGGTGAGGAGGCTAGTGTGGTAGACAGCAAAGACCAAGAGATAGGGTAAGAGAAGCATGGCAGGGTACAGTTTGATATGTGAGTCAGGCATTCAGGTTGGAGATAATAGTTTAGTATCATTAGTTTATGTGTGGATTTATAGTTATATGATTAGAGGACTCCACCAGGGAAGTGAGAATAGAGAAGAGGTAAGTGTTTATGGTTCGAACTATGGGGTAATCTGACATTTAAAGGTTGGGGATCTGGCATGTAATCAGCAGAGGAAACTGAGACTAAGGGTTCTTTCCTTTAGTATTGGGTCCTTTTTTGGTTTTGTAATCCTCTGTGCATTGGCCAGGTTTATCTTCTCTCTTGCCATTACATTTCATACTATTTATAGGTCTTAGAAATACATCTTTCTCCCTGGTTCTGTCTACATTCTGTGTGTTTGTATGCTCTGGGGAATGAACCCAGAGCCTTCTACATGCTAAGCATGCACTCTACCCCAGAGCTGCACCACCATCTGTCTGTTTTTTGAAACATTCTTCCTTTCACCCAGATTGACGAAATCTTTTATATCTTTTGTGATTCAGCTCAGCTGAACTTCCTCAGAGGTCTGCCAGATATGATTTAGCTTCCCCTTATATGTGGTCCCACAAACCAGTGTTATATAACCTTCTCCACTCTTGCTCCCCTTGTTACACACAAGTACTTGCTCTCTCTCCCTCTCTCATTTTCTCTATCAAAATTTCTTTTTACATCTTTTCCAGCAGATTATTATATGATCCTGAGGGTCTATATTGTATTCATTATTCAGTGTTTAGCACAATGCTTAATACTTGGCACTTAAACCATATGTATGTAATAAATTGAGAACCAATACAAATTAGCCAAAATAGAGAAGAACCTCCTGTAGACTCGACATTTGGTAACAGTGATTTAAATTGGCTTGTAGAATGGTCTTCATGAAAGAAGATGTTGTATAGATACCAGAGGAAGTGAGAAACATGTCAATAAGCCATAAATTACCAATATTTTTCTAGTAGCAGCAAGGAATTTCTAGGTGGAATGGCTTGATTAACTTCTTTCCTGTCATCTCTATTGAAAAGCTGCCTTAAAACGTAAAATTTTACTAAGCAGGTAGAAATGAGTACAGAGGATTCATTATTTTGAATGTTTATTTGCATGAGATTTTTTTTTTAATACCTGATTTCCTTTTCATTTTTTTAAACAAATTACCCAACCTGTCGGTATTGGAATGCCTCCGCTTTCATAGGGATGTGAATACATGAGCAGTTTTAGGTTAAGATCTCCATGTTGGGTATTAGCCTTCTTAAGAGTCCCAGAGTTGTTATTAAACCTCAGAGATACATAACTGGTCAGTATGAGGACAGAGACAGATTTCAAAGCCAGAATTTTAAGGAATGTAAGGAGTGGAACCTAAAAAAGGTGTTAGTAGAAATGAGGTTTCTCTATTTGTAAGTATTAACACATGAGACTTGAGTCACATTTTGAAATATTTTGTTGATTTTGCTTAATATTAAAAGTATTTTGCCTGTGGCATGACCATAGATATTTACAAAGTGAGACAAATATAAATTCTTTCTTTTCAGTGTAACACAGCTGAACTACATATCAAATGGAAAGTAACATTGATTGGAGCAGTAATGTGAAACCATTCAAAAGAAAAAAGCTCCAGTCTTTTATTGTGAATATTGTGCTCTCTATAATATTAATCTTTTTTATAGTATTAATCTTTAAAGTGTTTTAAGATCCAACTAAAGTTCACTTTAGAATTGTTATATTTTTGTTCTCTAAAATGAAGTGTTAAGCATATGTTTCTAATAATTCAGTTAAAATATGCTGAATTGTATATTTTTAAAGAGAATCTGTTTTGAAAAGATTCCAAAATATTTGTTTGAACAGGCCCTCAGCATCTTGATGAAAACAGTTGGAAAAGAAAAACTTTAGGAGTCATTCTGCTCCCAGAGTACCCAAGCCAACTAAACTGGTACAGTTAACACTTCTGTGAAGAGGCCAGGAGCCAAGAAATTTAGCACTTCCTGCACTACTTTTCAGCAGGCCTTCAAACCAACTTAGTGGTTAATGTTAATACCGTTGACTTTTCAGAGCAAAAACTACAAGTAGAATATCTACATCTCTTTCTGTCAATATTATACATACTAGGCCTTTTTAGTAACCCGTGATCAGCTTCCATCTGTGCCTTACATTGGCATTCTTAAATTTCGTGGGGCACTTTTCTTGCAAAGTAAAAAGGAAAGGCCTTATAGAATATGACCCCAAGATAATTAAACCCTCTCCCAAATATCATTATTTTTATATCACTTTGTAGTACCACTATGTGTTTAAGTAGAAAGGTAAATTAAATGCACTATAATTGTTTGGGAAGATTGGTAGTTTTATTAGGCTGCCAAATATATAAGTAAGGATTACTTATTCATCCTCTTACTAATTTGTTTTCATTATGTCCCCTTGTAATTTATTCATACCACTTAATACATTCAGCAATAATGTGCTTGGTATATATAATATGTCATGATGATCTCTATAGCCATATATTTAAGTGCTCACTTACATATTGAATTGATCTCTATAGATAGTACCCACCATATTTAGGTGAAGAGTGAATAATAAAAGATCAAAAGATTCTCTGTGTCAACTAGACAAGATTTCAACATGTGAACTACCATTTTTCTCCAGTATCATAGGTTTAGTTGGAAGAATAGCAGAAAGGAAATTTTCAGGCACTTCCCACAAGATTAGAGCAAAAATTATTATCATACCTTAATATATTTTAAGCTTCTTTTGGAACTTAAGTCTGAAAGAAGTTATGTGAAACCAATGATAAATCTAGAGACCTTTTTCATCATTTTGGTCTTTGGATAATGTAAAATGGCAGATTGTATACACTTTGGGGCACAGTGCTATTTGTGACTTTGAAGGGCCTGGGAATTAGCAGAGGAATACATTCCTCCCCTGAAACTTTGTGTGGTCTTTCCATTTGGGACAGTGTATTACTGAAACCTTAGAGAGCAAATTCTGCAGTTTCAGGAAGAAACTGAAGGAGTTGATGACTGAAAATGATAATTGAAAACCAGAGCCCACTGTTGATTAGGAGGTATACACATAAGTAATAAGATAAATAGAGTATGTTGCCAAGATCCAAGAAAAGTAAAACAAGGGAAAATGTCTCTAGTATCCTCATGTTCCATTTGATACTATTTTGGGTAAGTCTTACAAGGAAAATGGTTGAGATCACTAGTTTTTAGAACATGAACTGAGAAATAGGAATTTTGTTTATCATAGGAGGTAACTTTGGCTTATAAAGAAAGAGGAGAGACTCTTTAAGAGAGGGACATTTTTGTCTATAATTTCTCTGTTTTAGTGCCAGAAGCTTTTAGAGAGACCAGTCAAAGTTGTTTCTAAGTTTCATTGTTGGAAACTGATAGATGCTATAATCTTCTTTTCTATATTTCTTTTTAATAATTTTTTAAGCTTTTTGTATGGCCTCTATTGCCAAATTCCTTAAAATTAAAAATGTATTTTAAGTAAAAGTATTATGAGCCAGAAGTTTTACTCTGTGCATAGGATAGTACTTCTTTTGTGACATTTTCTTTTCCTACCAAAAGTGAGAAGTGAATGCCGTGCCTTTGTGCATCCCATTTCTAATGGAGGACAAGAAGTTATTTTCTTCAATGGCTGACTTCCAGAATTTTTGCCTGAATGTTTTTTGTCAAGTATATGTTCCCTTCTTTAGGCCTTTCTGTATAGAACCCACAAACATCGTCAGTGTGAGTGATGTCATTCAGAGGGTTAGTGACCAAGCTTCTGCCATGAACAAGAGGATTCATTACTACAGCCGGCTTTCTATTCCTGCAGACAAGGCACTGGTAAGAGGCAAAGCATTACTAATTATCTAAAGTTAAATCGAAAAGAATAGTGAACATCGTAAACCAGGGCAACTCCCAGTGACTGACCTTTTTGCTGAATGTATTCCAAGGACAGCATGGTGCAAAGTCAAGATAGCAATTAATATGTGTCCTACATTTCAGGCTAGTTAGTTCATTGTTACCTAGCCTGGCAGAGAGAAATTTGAATGATTTCTCTGTTAACAGGAGCCTGCATTCTATTTATTTATTTTTTTTTATTAAATTCTGTTTATCCCCAATCCCAGGAGCTCTGAAGAAGATAAATTACTTGTGAACTGTCAGCTTAGATCATTGATTAAAAACATGAAATTACATGATTCTGGTTTCTTCTGTTCAATTTTTAAGTTCGAAGCTACAAAGGAAGCATGTTTTTAGAAATTTTCTACTGGATTAAGAAACTGAAATATATTTATATATATATATGTAGTATTTTCCTATTTAGCATTATCCTTTTATAGGTTAAAAAAAAGGAGTCAAATGGCCTGATACTACAGTTTTAGGCTTTGCAGACCACTTACTTTCACAAATTCTTCTTTGTTTTGTCTTGTGGCCATCAAAAACACAAAAAACATTCTTAGGGAAAAGGCTGTAAATAAACAGATTAAAGGGGTGATTTGGTCCAAGGGCCATTGTTTATAGTAATAAGAAGAGAGAAAGAAACCAACATTCGTTAGATGTTTACCAAGGGCAAAGACTGAGCATCGCTTGAATACAGCTATCTCATTTAATCCGTAAAGCAATAGCTGTGCGAAATAAGCATTAAAGGTCTCCTGCTGTATGGCCAAAGTAAGGACTTCCAACTGTTCTCGGTAGGATAATATTTTTTCTTTTTTGTTTTCCTTCTGACATCTATATAGTAGTGATGGTGATGTTTTAGTTCCATTGTAGAATTATCTAAGCCCTTTGGGAAGCAGAGATAATAATTTAGAATTTCATAGTCTAGTTCAGACTGTCTAGAGACTGTACTCTTAGAAACAAACTTCTGAGGTATGGGCTGGGCAAATGTAGGCCTCAATTTACACTGTTTGCCTGGAAATTAAGTCAACATTATGTACCAATTGAATCCTTTTTGTTAGTTGACACTGACAGACGGCTAGTAAATCAAAGAATGATCTAAAATTAATAATGTGATACAAACATTTTTATGAATATGTGTACATTCACCCTCATTTTCTGAAAAATCCCAAAATTATTTTTCCTAAAAGATTTTTTTAAGGGAAGAACAGTAGGAAACCACTGGTTTCAGGTATCTATAGAGTTAAATCTTTTTATTTTTGAAAATAATTACCATGTACCTTAATATTTATATTCTAAAGTAAGAAAGGGAAGAACATTATTTGTCTGCCAGCATCTCTTAGAGCCTTGTTAATAAAAGTGTAGCCTGCACAAATCAGCAATATCAGCATCACTGAGAGCTTAGTAAAAATGCAAAATTTCAGGCTTTACTGAAATTTCAGACCTACTGAAGCAAAATCTGCATATTAATAACATTCCTGAGTGATTTATAGGAAGATTCAGATTTGTAAACTACCGCCCTAGACCTCCGCCAGAGTGAGATCCAGCCCTGCAATTTTTCTGTGTCTCTTAAGAATTTGCCAATTTGTTTGTTTGGTTCTCCTATTCTTCCTGTCTCCTTATTCATAGTACAGAATGGGCATGGGGCTTTGGCTGAGGTGTACAGGGAGCGTGTGTTCTGCCTTCTCTTTCTCTATAGTCACTATAAGAATGCAGCCAGAATTTGCCACTTCTTATCTAATCCTGCCCCTTGTAACTTTTGATTTCACTTTTTCTCAATTTGCTTCGCTAGATATAGTTGTTTTTCTCCTGCATGGTGTAGAATGGTCCTGTCCTTTTCTCATTTTACTCATGGCAGCAGACAACAGAATCCATATCCAAGAGGATTATAGATAAAGAGAAGGCAGTGGATTTGTTTCCATATGTCTTTGTATCTCTAGCAAATAATTGTTTTCTTTTTCTTTCTTTTTTTTTTTCAAATAATTGTTTTCAAAGCCACACCATACACAGCATTCCAGATGTTCTTAGCCTATCACCAATCATGTGCATAAAAAGAAAATGACTTACCCTTTCTTTTTGTACCAATTCATGTCCTGTCTTTCTGCTGAGGCCTGATACTTCATCCCTTTTTTGAAATCTTTCATAACTATTCTTGTCGTTGTCCTTGTCATTCCTGTGATACAGCACACAAGCAGAGTCAAATACTTAATTTTTGTTCTGGCTTCTACCTTTCACTCATTGCTTCATGTGTCCTCCAGTTGGAATTCAAATTTTTTTTGAAGTTTGAGGCTGCACATTTTTCTCTTGAACTTAGCACAGAGTTGTAAATTTACATGGAATAGGTGCTAAAAATAAAAGGTTATTGTTTTATACCAGTCAGAGTCTATACCTTAGGACTTGCCTTTTGCAAAAGATCTGTTGCCCTGTTTTCTGTTATCTTTTATATTTTGGATTTCTCATAAGAGAAATCATGCAATATTTATGCTTGTGTATCTGATTTATTTCACTTAACATTATAGTCTCAAAGTGTATCCATTTTCCTACAGATGACTCAAGTTTATTCTTCTTTATGGCAGAGTAGTACTCCATTGTATATAAATACCACATTTTCTTTGTCCATTCATCTGCTGATGGACATTTAGACAGCTTCCAAGGTGTAGCTATTATGAGGTATGCTTCTGTAACATGGTTATGGATGTATCACTATAATATGATGTCTTTAACTATTTGAGGAAGATACCTAGAGCTTGGTCAAATGGAATTTCTAGTGTTTTTCGAGGAATCTCCATACTGATTTCCATAGTGGTTATACTAGTTTACATTCCCACCAATGATGTAGAAGGGTTCCTTTTTCCTTCCACAGCCTCATCAGCATTTGTTACTTGAGTTCTTGATGATAGCTATTCTTTCTTGAGTAATATAAAGCCTATGCTTTTAATTTGCGTTTCTGTGATGGCCAGAGAGATATCAAATGTTTTTTCATGTTTTTTGGCTATTTGTACTTCTGAGAAGTGTGTGTAAATTTCATTCATCCATTTTTTGATTGATTCTTTTACTGAGGAGTCTAAATTTTCTGAGTTCTTTATATATTCTAGATATTAGTCCTCTGAGGAAAAAATGGCAAAAAAAATTTTTTCCTATTGTGTAGGTCAGTGATGGTGAAACTTTTAGAAACGAGTACCCAAACTGAAACCTGGAAACCACTTATTTATAGCGAAGTGCCAACACTGCAGTTAAACGCGAATACTGAGGTGTTCGTTTAGAAAAAACAACTCAAACATTAACATCTTTTGTCTTAAAAGAAAAACACAGTAACATGTGCGCCTTAGGTTTGCCACCACTGGCGCAGATTGTCTTTTTACTCTGTTAGTTGTTTCCTTTGCTGTTCAGAAGCTTTTTAATTTGATATGATCCTATTTGTTAATTTTCTTTTTTTTTTGTGCAATGGACCTTCTGTTCAGAAAAACCTTGCCTATATCTGTATCTTCAAGAGTTTTGCCTATTTTATCTTCCAGCAGATTAAGTGTTTCTGTTTTAACATTTAGATCTCTGATCTATTGTGGTTTTAGTTTAGTACATGGTGAGAGATACGGGTCTAGACTCAATCTTTTCTTTTGTGTTTTGTTTTTTTGAGACAGGGTCTTGCTATGTATTTCAGGCTGGCCTTGAACCTACTATGTAGTCAAGCCCTGCCTCAGCCTCCTGTGTGCTGGGATTACTGGCATGCGCCACCACATCCCCTGCTAGACTCCGTCTTTTTCCTGTGACTAACTAATTTTCCTAGCACCATTTATAGCTTCCCTCCAGTGTGTGTTTTTGACTCCTTTGTCAAAGATCTGATAGCTCAACGTGCCTGGAGTTGTTTCCGCATCCTCTGTTCTGTTCCATTGATCCATATGTTTGTTTTTGTGCCAGTACCTTGCTGTTTTAACACTGTAGCTTAGTAATACAAATTGAACCCCAGGATCATGACACCTCTTACTTTGCTCTTTTTTTGCTCTTCTGGTTCTCTTCTGGTTTCATATGAATTTTAGGATTTTTTTTCTCTGAAAGGAATGATGGTATTTTGATTGGGATTGCATAAAATCTGTGTATCCATTTTGGGAGTATGGCCATTTTGACAATATTGATTCTGCCTATCCAAGAACAGGAGATACCTTTCCATTTTCTGATGTGTTCTTTGCTCAGCTTTTTTTTTTTTTTTTTTTGATGCCAGGGATCGAACTCAGAGCCTTATGCTTGTGGGGCAAACACTCTAACCACTGAGCTAAATCCCCAGCCCTGCTCAGTTTTTTTTTTAAACTAAGAGAAGATAGTTTATTTGAAGGTGGAGGGGAAGGGGGGAAAGAAATGATAGCTACTCGACGAGCAGGGAGCATCTGAAAGCATAATACTCCTAGTTAGTTTTTCCAGAGTACTGTGGTTTTCACTGTAGGGGTCTTTCATTTCCTTGGTTTGTTAATTCCTTTGTATTTAATTTGTTTTTGTTTTTGTTTTTGGTGTTGGGGATCAAACTCAGGGAGGGCCTTGTGCTTGCAAGGCAAGCACTCTTAAGTACTGAGCTAAATCGCCAGCCTATTCTTAATCTTTTTTGATGCTATTATGAATGGTATTGTTTTCCTAATTTTTTTCTCTGAGGTCGTTTTTTAAATTTTATGAAAAAATAAAACAAATTTTCATAACCAAATAAGAGAATAATAATAGTTATTATATTGTGTATCATTATCTTCAAAGTAGTTACTCAATTCAAGACATAAACCAAAAAGATTCTTACAAAAAAAAACCAGATAATAACACAAATTTTCTTTTCAACTAAGATAAACTATTAGTATAAATAATACAAATTAGCATATATGTTGACTTTTTTTTTTTTTTTTTTGGTGCTGGGGATCGAACTCAGGGCCTTGTTGTTTGGTAGACAAGCACTCTACCACTTGAGCTAAATTCCCAGCCTCTATATTGACATATTTATAAAACAACAGAATATGTAATTTGGGAAATATTTTAACCTCTCCCTACTTCCTATTTATCTCTCATCTATTTTGCCCTGTGTTTGTCATGTAAGAGAAACCGTGCAATACTTGAGCTTATGTATCTGATTTATTTCACTTAACATTATGTTCTCAAGTTGTAAGTAAGATAATTATTGGTACAAGAACACTATTAATTTTTGTGTGTTGATTTTTATGTCCTGCTACATTACAGAATTTGGTTATTAATGTTGTAGCAGGGTGGGATGTGCATACCACACCTTGTCTGGAATACTCAACTGCTGTGATTGTAAACTCTCAGCTTCTATAATGAATTAAAGAGGCAAAGTTTAAAATAAAAGAAGATGGTTTATTTGGAAAAGGGTGAAAAAGAGAAGATAGCTACTCTGGGAGAGTAGAGGGGAATCAGAAGTGAATACTCATGGGATTTTGTCCTCAGCTCCTTTTTATTTAGGACTAGTGAATTCTCCCATCCCCCATATGGGCACTTGGAAGTTTTCACCATCTGACTAGTTCCCTGGCTATCTTTGATCCTATCCTGAGCATCTCTCTCTACATTCTTTCTGGCCATTCAATTTCTTCCTGTCCCTTTGTGATGGATAGAGGGAGGGCCTCATAGAAGGACAGTTTAGGGTTAGAAATGAAGTAAAGGGGACATGTGTATATCTGGTGCAGGTGTAGTGGATGCTAAAGTGAGAACATACATACAAGTATATATGTATAGGTACATATGTCTTTTAGATATTTTGTAAGAGTCTTCAGGTGGCTCCCCCATATCTCCTTTGTATTTTATCAGAGATGGGTAAGGGGCTGATTTCTCTGACCTTTCATGTTCCTGTCTACATCTGTGTTCTGCCTGTGGATGCTTCCTGTTAAATTCTTATGTTAATTGTGTTACCTGGTGCCTTCCCAGGTCTGGTTTTCTTACCTTTATCTTTGTCTTTCTAGTTGCTGGAGTCTCTCTGCAGAGGCAAAAGTTGCCTTTAGTAAGATTTTTTATTAAATTCTTTAACAAAGCTTAATGAGATCCTATTTTTTCCTTTTTTCTGCCTACGGACCCCCCCACATTAATTCTAAGTCTTTTGGTGGAGTTTTTTGGGTCTTCTATGCAGGGGGTTATGCCATCTGTGAATAATGATAATTTGAATTCTTCCTTTCCTATACATATCCTTTTTATTTCTTTCTTTTGCTTGATTGCTCTAGCTAATGTTTGGGTTTTGAACAGGACTGATGATAGTGGACATCCTTGCCTTTTCCTGATTTACACGGAAAGCTTTCAAACCCCTACCCCATCCACCTTAATATGATGTTGGCAGTAAGTTTGTCATAAATGGCTTTTAATCAGATTGAGATATGGTCCTTCTGTATGTATTTTCTGCAGGGTTCTTATCATGAATGGATGTTAGATTTTGTCAGGCTTTTCTGCATCTGTTGAAATGACCATGTAATATTTGTCCTTCTGTTTATGTGATGTATTACCTTTATTGATTTGCTGATGTGGAGCTATCCTTGCATCCCTGGGATAAAGCCTGTTTGGTCGTTATATATGATCTTTTTGATGATTTGTTGCATTCTTTTTATGCTACTATAGCTTGCATGAGTTTTTTCTCTTTAAAATCATTGCTTTGCCATTTACTTAAGTCACTTTAGTTCACCTTTTTCTTCTGTTACCAAAGCATTTTAAAAACTAATGTATTTTAGACCAGGAGTGGTATAATCCCATGCCTATAATCCCAGCTACTCAGGATTTTGAGGCAGGAAGATCACACACAGTTCAAGGCCAGTCTGGGCAACTTAATGAGACTCTGTCTCTAAACAAAAAATAAAAAGGTCTGGGGATGTAGCTCAGTCAGAGTGCCCCTGGGTTCCAATCCTAGTATAAAAAGAAGGTCCATTATTCCTTTTTTTGCCATCCATTGACTCCTCAGCTCTTTTTAGTCTGAGATACCTGCCTGTCTGTTATCAGTCCCTGCTTGGTGTTTGAAGTTTCCGTTACTTAATTAAGGTTAGTCACCTCCATCTAGATGCCCTTAATCTCACCCTTCAATGGCTCTTTTTTTTTTCCTTTCTCATGAAAATGAAGAGAAAAATATTTTGACAGTTGCATAGATTTTGCTTCTTAAGATCTATCACATTTGAAAAAGAAGTTTTGAATTCATTAATCAGGGATGCATATAGTTTGTGTGTTCATAGTAATTGGAGATGTGTCTAGAATCAGGTACTACGATGTATAGAAAATACTCTGTTTTGCACATTTACTGGTTCTCATGTTTCTTCTGGTTTTTTTTTTCCCCCTTTGAGATTGCTCCAGACCATGTAGTCCCAGCTCCGGAAGAATGCTACGTGTATAGTCCTTTGGGTTCTGCTTATAAACTTCAGAGTTACACTGAAGGATATGGTAAAAACACCAGTTTAGTGACCATGTGAGTAAAATACTTTTGGGAGCATGATTTAAACTGTATATGAATGAAAATTACTCTTTTAACTTTTGTCTTAATTAAAATGTTTGGACAAACACCTTATTTTTACTATTACCCTGTTTTCAGTTTCATGATTTGGAATACCATGATGGGAACTTCTATACTAAGTATTCCTTGGGGCATAAAACAGGTAATGTAATTTTTCAGCATACTTTTATTTGAAATGTTTTCTCTTTGTAGTTTGAGTGTTATAGTAAATCTATGTAAAATTGATTAAAGAGAATAAATTATTTAGTTTTCTATTAATAGGTTTTTATGATGATTACTTAGGGTAACATAACTGCATACAAATTTATTCTTACATGATGATATATGTTTTCTATATTTTTATTTTTAAATAGGCTGGATTTACTACTGGAATGTGTGTCATCATGCTTATGGGCCTTTTAACACTTTATTGCTGCTACAGAGTGGTGAAATCACGGACTATGATATGTAAGAATTCCATACAGTGAAAATAGATTATTGATATAAGTATTAAGAAGTTATTTCTCACTGAGGCACATTGCCATGTATATATGCCATATGTGTCAACTGACTACTTTGTACTTAAAGAGCTACTTTTCTCACACATGGCTTTCAGCTGAACTGATGTGTTAATGCATTAATAGGTGCCTTTAAAATTCAGAGAGTCTGGGAGTTCTTTGCAGAATGCATTCATTTTGGTGTTAGTTTCCTCATAAAAATAATAAAATGCCATATTTTTAAAATAAGTGAGAATTCTGTGATTCTTATCAATTATTGGTGACTTGTTTTGACCTGTGCTTACCAAAAGTCCTAAATGTTAGAACCTCCTAAAAGTAGAAATTGTAAGTAGAAAAATATGAAAAGTTGTATGAATATATTTCCTCTACTCATTTATAAAAATTCTGGATTGGAGAAACTTCTTTTGTCTTTCCCTCCCTCCTTGCCTTCCTTATTTTGTCTCCAGGAGCTCACCGTGTTGCCCAGACTGATCTCGAATTTGTAAGCTCAAGTGATCTCCCACTTCAGCCTTGCCTATAGTTGGGACTAGGGGTGTGCCACTAGGTACAGCTGTTTGTTGGATCAGTAAAATACCTTTTTAGGTGGTTTTAAAGTGGTTTAGGGCACGAATACACATGCATTATTTTGTTCAGTCTGAGCATGTATAAATCAATAGACCAGGCCTCTAGTTTTTTCTGTCTCTACTAAGAAGCTTCTTAAATGTCTTGGGAGAATATTCATTCTAGTTCCTAGTGAGGAGTTTATTTATCCTTTGGTTTCAGTTTTGATTGAATTTGGAGGACCTCTTTAAACACATAGAGTAAGGTTGTATCTTAATTCAGAGTTTCTTAAAATTAGAATATAGCATCCAGTAAATTCTCTTCATAACTGTTAAAGAACAGGTAATGCTCATATTACTTAAGCTATTCCACATAATTTAAAAGATGAACTTGAATTAATTCGTTTTACAAAGTCAACACAACCCTAATACAAAGCCTGACAGTACCAAAAAGAAAGGAAGTTGTAAATTTTGCTTATAAAACATTATCAAAGAGAATCAGTAGAGTATCAAAGAACAATACCCTATGTTTAAAATATGATTTATTCCTGTTAGGCAAGGATATTTTATTATTGAGAAATCTCACATAGCTTACTACATTAAAAAAAAGAAAGAAAAAAATCTACAGCTGTATCAGTAGATACCAAAAAAAGACATTTACCAGAGTTCAGCACTTATTCCTAATTAAAAGTTGAAGTGAAAGGCACTACTTAAATATATTGTCTGTTTATCTCCAGACTAGTACCAGCATCATTCTAAAGTGATAAAATACTAAAGTGCAATAAAGCAAAATCAATAAAACAGGAATGCTCGTAATTATTCAGAGATTTTGTAGATATGTATTACCAAAACACAGCAAAAAATAATACAAAATTTAGAAAAGACATAAAAATTATATTATGAGCAAAAAGATAATTAGAAATGCTGTAGGGTTGTGAATTTAGCTTGGTGGTAGAGCATTTGCCTAGCAAGCACAAGGTCCTGAGTTCGATTTCCAGCACCCACCCCCAAAAGAAATGCTGAGTCACTACTACTTCTAGAATTAATAAGAGGTTAGCAAGAAAGAATAAATTAGCAACATACAAGGTCAAGAAACAATAATTACAATTACAAAGCAGAAAATATTCCATTCAGAATAGCATTAAACTCTAATAGACTTCATTCAGAATAGCATTAAACTCTAATAGACTTCAAAATTTATCAAGAGACAACGCATTTGCTGGAGGAAAAATATAAAATCATATCTAAGAATAAAGAAAAAGTTCTGAGCAAGTGCAAAAACCATACCATGTTATCAGGAAGATTTGGTATCATTAAAAATGTCACTTATATGAATTCAGCCTCATTTCAATGAAAATTCATTTTGGACGTCAATAAAAATAATGTTAAAGTTAATATAGATAAGTGAATGCCCAAGCAGAGCCAGAAGATTATGAGAAAGAAAGGTGTGGGAGAATCAGACTTCAGGTGCTAAGATATACTATATTAGGAATAGGCAAAAAGATAATCAGAGTGTTGGAATAGGAACCGTAACCTCCAATTAAATAAGAATTTAATGGGGTTGGGGATTTAACTCAGTGATTAGAGTGCTTGCCTTGCAAGCACAAGACCCTGAGTTTGATCCCCAGCACCAAAAAAAAAAAAAAAGGATTTAATGTATTTATTATCCATTTTGAAAACAACAGCTCTTATATAAAAATGTATCCCAGGTAATTTAAAGACTTAGATATAGACAAAAAAAGTAACATGTTAGAGGACAATTTAAAAAGTTATACATTTAATCTGCATTCTTTTGAATTACTTAAACTAAATTTCAACAAATAAGGAAAATTATGAACTGGAGGTATAACTCAGTGGTAAAGTGTGTATTATGTGCTTAGCCCTAGATTCAGTCAACAGCACCAAATTTAAAAAGAGGAGGTGAATTGTTATTTATTTTTAAGAATTATATTAAGTTATAGTGTCATCAGTGTGAATAAATGATACTGCTTCTGTGAAGCTTGCCATTATTTTATATGTTCCATCTTTGTTTTATTTGCTTTGCTTTAATGCCTGCAAAATTGTATTTTTCTTTGTGTTCTTTGTTCATATCCATTTCCACAGGTCTCTTAGTGCTTTTATAAATCTGCTAAGCTCTTTGTGTGATACTGGCATTAACTCTATCTGTAATTTCTTTTACATTTTTTCATTCAATATTTGAATGGCTTTTGTAGTATGAGTTTCTTTTTTTGGTCTTTTCCCTTGTGATTTCTGTTTCTTCAGTCATTTTGTGTTGTTTCTACTTTTTTTTCTAACTTTTCTGTTATTTAATTTTTTAAATTCTTACCTCAGTTATCTAAAATTTAAATCGACATGTGGCATCACTCAAGAGAACTTTCCTCCCTATTATTATCTGAATGTGGCAAATATTAAATAATGTTTTCTGCCCCTTGCTGATGGGTTTGTCAAGCTTTGGTTTATCACTTGCTTTTATTAATTATGAAAGGTTATGATATGTTTCTTGGATGATCTATATAAATTCACTGATTGACATTTCTTCTTTATGTTTGTTGCATTATGTTCCCATTGGTATTATATCATAATGTATTCCAATATCTGGTGGGGTAAAGTACCTATAAACTTTTGTTAAATATTTTGAGTCAATTTTGGAAACACAAATTATGAATATGGAATATATGATCAAGATTTATTTTTATCCCTTCTCTTTTATTTTTATCTAGGTTCATTGGATACCACTACCTGGGAATATCCAGATGTCTGCAGACATTATTTTGGTGCCTTTGGGCAGTGGTCAAGTCTCCTTTGCTCCTTGGTGTCTCTTATTGGAGCAATGATAGTTTATTGGGTGCTTATGTCTAATTTTCTCTTTAATACTGGAAAGTTTATTTTTAGTAAGTATCATTATCATATGATTTAACACAATTGTTTTCAAATATAATTACTATTGTAATGTTTTAGTTCCAGCCTTAAAGTTTAGGACTTGGAATATGTAAAGTAAAGAAATAGGCCGGGTGTGAAGGCTGAAGCAAGAGGATTGTGAGTTCAAGGTCAGATGGGGCTATATAGCAAGCCCTGTCTCAAAAACAAAGTAAAAAACAAAGTAAGTATGTAATGTAATTCTGGCAAACATAGTAATCATTAATGAATGAGCTTTAACCACTGAGCTAAATCTCCAGCCCCTAATTCTCTATTCTTATAAAATTAAAACATTACAGATCTAATTGAAGCCCCATATAAACACTTCCATTTTCCTTCTTATATAAATTTGGTGTTTATCATTCTTATGCTTACTTTTGTCCTTTCACTGTATAACTCTATAAGCAACATGCCGTGTTGTCTTTCATTGTTTATTTTGTTTTGTTTTTATTTTGTTTTGTTTTTGTTTTCTGATACAGGGTCTTATTCTGCAGTCTATGCTGTTCTTAAACTCTCTGCGTTGCTGAGACTGGTCTTGAACTTGCACTCTTCCTGCCTCAGCCTCCTGAGTGCTGGGATTACAAGCGTGCACCAACACACCCGACATGTTTTAACATGTTTTTAAACCATATTTTTTTTTTTTTTTTTTGGTGCTGGGAATCGAACTCAGGGCCTTGTGTTTGCAAGGCAAGCACTCTAACCACTAAGCTAAATCCCCAGCCCCTTTAAACCATATTAATGCTTTTGCAACTTGCTTTCTGCCATCATCTTTGTTAATACATATAGTTCATTTTAACTACTTTTTGCTGTTCAATAAACTGAATATACCACAATTTCTTTATGCATTCTCTTGTTGATAACATTTAACTTGTTTATTTTGCTATTACAAACAAGACTTATTTCTGTCTCCTTACATACATATGGAAGTTTCTCTAGGCTGTGTACCTATTAGACAAATTTCTGGAATTTGGAATGTACATTTTTTCAACTTAATTGCAAGTTGCCAAATTATTCTTTTTCATGTGTACCAGTTAAACTCAAGCCAACAGTTAATGAAAGTTTCTCTTGTTCTTCATCCTCCCACATACGGTATTATCAGACAGATTTTGCCACTTAGAATATGGTTTTGATTTGCATTGCTGTTCACAAGAATGACATTAGACATCTTTTTAAAAATATATTAACCATTAAATATCTTCTTCATGTTCTTCACCTATTTTTCTGTTGGATTATAGGTCATTTTCTTACTTTTTTATGGGAACTCATTGTAAAGATTATATACTATTTATCTATCATTGTATTACATTTATCTTCTAGTTAGTGGTTTGTATTCACTTTGTATTATAGTAGCTCTGTTCAGAACCTTTTTACTTCCAAATTACTCAGTCATTTTTTTTATTAGGGTCCATAACTCTTTTATATACATTTTTAGAATCAACTTGTCATATTCCAGAAGAATCCAATTAGAATTTTATTGAAATTGCTTTGAATTGATGTGTTGAACGATATGCTATAGTTGATGCCACTAGGGTACTGAGTGTAGGATTTGATTAAATTGCATTGCATTCACAGGTATGGAGAGAATTTATATCATCATTAAGACCCTGAGTTTTCTTCTCTATGAACATGGCATGGCATAATTCTCTATTTAGGTCTTTCTCAGATATCTTTGCTTGGTAAAGGTCTTGCATATCTTTTTTTAAGATTTTCTTGACTATCTTCCATTTTTTGTAAATATAGTTTTGATTTCACAGCAACACACACATAAAAAATTTTAAACATGTACAAAGTGAACATAAAAAGATAAGGAACTTGCATGTTTTCCTCAACATTCTTTAGCAGCTAGCTGTTTTTGAATCATCTGCAGTAATGTTTCTCAACCTTTTTTTTTTAATTGCCTCCTTATATAATCTCTGTAGACATTTTTCCCTAATTCCCCCTTCCATGAAATTTTAATATTACATATTATGAGCTGTGTTTATATCTGTGTTTTATCCTTAAAAAGAGTAATTCTTTTTTCTTCTCCTGAAAATGAATGTTCTCCCCTTGGGAGCAATATCACATCCTGTGAGAAAGCAAGATCCATGTTATACTCACTCCCCATACCAATTCAACTAAAGATGCACAGTTCTGTTTTTTAGATAAATTTTATTCACTGAAATGCACAAATCTTGGCCATACAATTTTGACTAATAGATACATTTCTATCACTCATACCTCCTTTAAGAAACAAGATTTCTATCGCTCCAGAAATATTTTTAATTATATATTCAAATTATTCGTTGATATTTTGAAGAAACCTAATTAATTTCTTTTTATTTTTATTTGTTTGTTTATTGCAGTACTGGGGATTAATCTTAGGGCCTTCACTCTGAGCCTCATTCCCAGTCCTTTTTAAATTTTTTTTTTATTTGAGATAGGGTCTTGGTAAGCCATTCAGGTTGCCCAGGCTGGGCTTGAGCTTGCTATCCTCTTACCTGAGTGTCCCAGAGTGCTCACATTACAGGCATATACCACCATGCCTAGCTGGGAAACTTAATTTCTAAATGTTTATTCTGAATTTAGCAAACTTGCCAAACTGTTGTTGATTGTAATAATTTTGTAGATGTGCTTTGGGGTTTTTGTTTAGTCATATTATCCATGAATAAAGGAACTTATTCTTGTCTAATTATTTTTACATGGTTTCTACACACACACACACACACACACATATATACACACATTCATATTTGTGTGCATGTATTATGCACAAACATACATACATGTGTAGACTTGTATAGTATAAAGTTTTATAGAAGAAGTGCTACATATCTTCTCACATGTATTCCTTGTTCCTGAGGAAGTCTTTCTAATGTTTGCCATTAAATATTATGTTTGCTATGGCGTATTGGTTGTATTCTATAGTAATTTAGATATTCCTGCATATTGTTTTCTTGAGCATTTTTTATAATGTGTGTGGAATTTTATCAAGTACTTAATCTACATATCTTTATATAATCAGTTTTTCCCCTTAAATTACGAACAAATAATTTGCTGAATTAAATACACTTTATAACATTTAAATTATTCTTGTACATATTCTGGGGTAAACTTAGTTTATTAATCATAATTGTTTTTTAAGTTCTTTACTAGGTTAAATTTGCTTATTGGAGGGGTAGGATCTAATATTTTGTTTAGAACTTTTGCATCTTTTCGTAAGAGTTATTGTCCTATTTCTTATTCTATTCCTGAGCCTTGGCATACTAGCTCCCTGCGGCTGCTGTAGCAAATTACCATAAATTGCTTGCTTAAAACAACAGATGGTCTTTCATAATTGTAGAGACAGGAAATTTAATATCAAAATGTGCCCTGCTCTCTCTAAGGAAGGATCCTTTGCTTTTCCTAGCCCTTGTTGGTTGCTGGTAGTCCCTGACATTCTTTGACAAATAGTTGTACCACACCAATGTCTCCCTCAGTCTTTCCTCTGTATTGTGTGTCCAGATTTTCTCTTCCTATAAGGGCACAAGTCTTTTACTGTAGAGCCCACTGTAATCCAGGATCACTTTATATTGATTTGGCTATATCTGTAAAGTCCCTATTTCCAAATAAGGTAGCTTTCTAAGGTTCCTAATGGACATTAATTTTGGGAGGGACCCAATTCCACCCAGTAGATTTGCTGTCAAGATTTTACAAGCCTTATGTGAGTCTTTGGCACCAAGAAATGACATAAAGTTTCTTAACTTCTAATTATAAATCACTATGACCCTTAAAGATATTGTAAACACCTGCACACTATGCTGCTGCCTTTATTCTGTCTTGAGAAGCATACAGTGGAGATGGGTCGGGCACCTGCTTAACTTTTATCACCTTAAGATATAACAGCAAAAAATACACTTATTAATGCTGAGGTTATAAAAGATTAATATCATACGGGATAACATAAACACCTGAAGGCTAACAAGAAAGCACATTCTTTACCCATTCTTGAAGTCATCATAGATGATATGAGTGTTCAGGTATCTGCATATGCTTTTTTCTTTGCTGCTTCCTTTAATCTCACTTAGTGATTCTTATGAGCATAATAATTACTACTAATCTTGGGAATTTTAAGTGATTTTCTAAGTAAGTCTGGCTGTGTATGAGTGTTAGTTTCTCCTTTTTTGCATACTTTAGAACTTTATGTAAAATGTAACCATAATTACATAAATTTGTGTGAATATTGTGTCCCTCATCTTCATTTGAGAGCTTTATCATTAATTTAGCCTTGTAGGTAGATTTTTAAAAAATCTTCATTCAAGTAAAAATTTTCTACGGTGGGACTGTCAGGCTATGACTTTATTATTCCTCTAAGTGAAGAAAACTGTAGAAGGTGAAACTATGTTAACAATGAAGAAATACTGGTTCAGTGTACTATATAGTATTATACACAATAGATATTTTTTAAATTTTTATAAATGACTTTAGAAGATAAAAGGATTTTGCATCTTTCATTCATGTTTATCTTTCATTCACTGTTAAACTATATTTTTGTTTTTAATTTTTAGATTTTATTAACCACATTAATGACACAGACACCGTATTGAGAACCAATAATAGCAGCCCTGGTAAGTATTTTGTAATTTAGTTTGTTTCTTTTTTTTTTTTTTTTTTTTTTTTTTTTTTTTTTTTTTTTTTTTTTTTTTTTTTTTTTTTTTTTTTTTTTTTTTTTTGTGATGCCGGGGATTGAACTCAAGGCCTTGTGCTTGCAAGGCAAGCACTCTAATCACTGAGCTAAATCCCCGGCCCTAATTTGTTTCTTTGTTCCTTACCTTGTTGCAACGATTTAAAGTAGAACCTATGACTTGTTTTAGGTAAATGCTTAGTACAAAGTTTTTATTGTGTTAACTGAGCTGCTACTAAATTGTTACTAATCAATATGTTAAAAAAGACTCCCAGAAAAGATTGTGTTAATGTGAACTAGGCAACATTTAATTCATACAGATTGTGATCCCTAATCCAAAAATCCAAAATTTGAAGTGCTCCAGGACTGATTTTGGGGGCCAGAAATGTAGTGGAAGAGTACTTGCCTAGCATATATAAGGCCTTAAATTCATTCTCCAGCATCATAAAACCAAACCAGTCAATGTGCAGTCAGTAAAGTCTATGCAGATATTCCAAAATCAAAAAAACCCTCCAAAACCTGAAACACTTGTGGTCCCAAACATGTTGGATAAGAGATACTCAGCTTATATTCTTACAGCTCACAGTTAAACCAGAGTATCCATATTTGCTAATTAGTAATCAATATTTTAAAAGAAACTGTATCACTTCTAACTCTATTAGATGTCTAGAAGCATACTTCTTGGTTTGTTAATTCATTTTAGATATGTATTTTTAGTTACTAATATTTAGATTACACAAGTTTGGAACATAAAATAATTGCGTGATAATGAACAAAGACTAGTAAACATGGAAAAATAAATTGAAGTTTTGGCCTAAACATAATCTAATTTCTTAACAAAGTTTCCTTTCATTTATTTATTAAAAATAACCCTTTCAAGCTGGGGTGTAATTCCGTGGTAGAGCAGCACCTCCTTAATATGCAGGAGGCGCTGGCTTGGATCCCCAGCACCACAAAAAAAATAAAACAAAAATGAAATAAACTCTTGTGTCCAGTTGATTTAATTCAGTGTGGAAGTCATAGAGAAGTGAATGTAATCACTAATGTAGCCTTGTTAACAGTTATACTGTTAAGCTTAAACATCACCTAAAGCTTTTCTGTGTTCAGGTTTCAGGGGTACTAAACTGATGTCATTTTTATGGAGAAGCATACTGATCACTAAGACGACAATAATTCAACACATGTATTTACAAAGCCCATTATTTATCAGGAACTGTGCTAGGCATTGGGGATATAACAATGAATAGTTCCTACTCTCATGAAGCTTATATTCCAGTGTGTGCTATTTAGTGTCTTACCTTGCCCCTTAATTAAACCTGATTAACCTGTCATTTGTTAGCACGAGAATGTGAGTGAGTAAAGAACCAGCTAAAATTATGTGTGCCCATAGTGTGGCTACTCGCTCACGTTCTAGTGCTAACAAATGACAGGTTAATCAGGTTTAATTAAGGGGTGAAGTAAAACTAAATAACACACATTGGAAAGACACACATACCTTTGAATTACTGTATTAAAATCTCTTGCAGCCTGTCCCTCACTTCAGATTTTCAAAAGACCAAATAACATTGACTTAAGATGAGTTAGCTGTTTGCTATATAACTATTCTGACATCAATTGATGGAACTAGCTTATTAATATCTTATTGAATTTCTTATCCAAAGAGAGTCAATTCATCATTAAGGTCATAAATATCACAACTACAGCGATGATTTCTAAAACACCGTCAGCAAAGTCAGTTTATTTTGCATAATGATATCTAATGTTGATAGCAGCACTTCATTAGGTTCTCTTTTAATGTTTATTTTGAATAGTATGGTAAATAAAGCATGAAACAATCCATCTTGGTACAAAAATTACAATGAACATTTATCAAATAATTACTCTGTACAAGGATTTGTTCTTAATGTTTTACAGCAACTCTCTGATATTTTTAACTCTTCTTCTTAGATGAAGAAACCAAGGCACAGAGAAGTTAACGTGCCTGAACACCTGACTGTTAATTGGCAGGATTAGTATTTAATTGTTCTGTCCTTTTACTTCCATAGGCTGTGCTCTTAACCACTGTGTTAGCAGAAGCAAATTTTTTCCCAAAGCATGAAAAATAGAGGTTAAAATACGTATGAAAAATGAGAAAGAAAATGAAATGCTTGATTAGTGACATGCCAAATAGCAGATAGAGAATAAAATTCAAAATAGAGCTGACAAAAAATATTCTTCCTCTTTTCCTTTTTTTTGAAGGGGCTGCTGGGAATCAAACGCAGGGCCCTGTGCTTGCTAGGCAGGCACACTATCACTAGAGCTAAATCCCCAACCCCTGTTCTTCCTCTTTGACAAGTGATGAATATGATGACTGTTTTAGGGTCTCGGAATGTAATTCAGTGGTAGAATGCTTGCCTCCCATGCATGAAATCCTGGGTTCACTTTGCAGTGCCACAAAAAATAATTAAGTAGATAAATAAATAGAGTTCTTTACAAAGAGCTGATTACTCGCAAATGCTATATTGTGAAAACAAAAAAGAGTGGTAAGCTCTTTTGTGAAATTAGTAGTGGTTTGTACTCTGATCACAGATGAAATTGTCACCAGTAGATCAGTGTTAAGAAAAAATACATTCTACTGATTTCCCAGTTCTCTGAGTTCTCTGAATATTATCTAGGCTCCTAGGCTTCTATCAAGTATGATAAACTTCTAGAATTATTTTGGATTGCCTTTTCATTGGTGATTACATTTATTTGTTATTGAAAGAAACCTACCTTTTGCACTTTGAGCTACTGGTGCAACAAACCATTACCCTGAATCATATATCTTATGTTATTGTATAAATAAAACCAAATACCATCAACCCGGTATTTTCTCTCCAGCGATGGAATGAAGCAGTTTTTGATGGGATATTTTTATTTCTACCTCCAGCAGAGATTAAAGATATACCTCAAAACTTTCTAAGATTTTCTTACCTTTAGTCACTTATTTTAAAGTCAAAGATTCCTGATGTACCTAAACATAGCCCTCTATTTTTTTCAAAAAAGAGAAATTTATTTATAGTAAATGTTGAGAGTCACTGTCTAGAAAGTTGATTTTCTGCCTTTTGTGGTCTTCTCTAATATGCTTTACTATTGCAGTGATTTGTCCAAGTGCTGGCAGTGGAAGCCATCCTGACAATGACTCCATGATTTTCTATGCCAATACCACAGAAGTCCAGCAGTTTGAAAAGTGGTGGAATAGATCCAAGACAGTGCCCTTTTACCTTATAGGGCTCCTCCTGCCACTGCTCAATTTCAAATCTCCTTCATTTTTTTCAAAATTTAATATCCTAGGTAAGATATGATACTGAGTTGTGGAATATATGTGTAGTGAAATGCATGCTGAATTCTGCAATACTATGATCTAACTGGGGAGAGAGTTACCTGTCAGGCCTGGCCATCTATGTTTCGTTTGTTCATTTGTATAGTATCCTATTTTTTGTTGATTTATAAGTTAACACAATGGAAACTATAAATGACCATTTCTCTTTCAAGTCCTCTTTTGGCTTTTTGAAACATGAGTTATATAATTTCCCATTCTTACTTTACTAAACAGCTCTTCCTTCTTTCTTCTTAGGGTACAACTAGAGCAAACACCAGAATTTCAAGAGAGATCCCAATGGTTATGATAGGAATCCTCAGTTTTAAGAGTTAGAAACATTAGAACTTACTAAAAGAGTTTATCTAATTTTTTTGGTATCATTTCCACTTAAGAGTATTGCATAGAATTGTCACCTCACTTTAAACCTGAGATCATTCTCTAACTCAAGCTTCTTAGGTTTTTTCTGCTTTTGCTCTTTTCCTTGGTGCTGCTGCTTTATTGAATCTTATTGCCTCCTTAAAGGAACTGCCCTCTTTCTGTGAATCCTGCTTTTCAGAAACCACCAAAGGAATGTTTTGATACTGTTTAAGATGACAAAAGGAACCCCTAGTGAGAGTGCAAATCTAATTAACTAAAGAAAATACAAGGATGTCATTCATAAGAAATCGATAGATCCAAGTAGACTGCAGGGTTTTCCCTATTTCTCTATAAAGCTGACCTCTCAGTAGGCAGCCTATATACTATAAAACAATCAGATTATCCTTCACATCAAGGAACCAAGAAATGGAAAACCAAAATGTAAATGGTTTTCTAGAAGACAAAAAGAGGAAGTGCAAATACCTCTTTATGCCTTTTGCCTCAAAACAGGATTCACTGTAAGCTGCCATAAACAATCAGAAAATGAAGTGTTGTGGTTATATAAGCTTTTGTCTCTTGTTTTTCTCCTTTCTGAATCAGCTAATCTCTAAACCCACAGCAGAGCTCATACAGTTCATTTGTGGTTTCCTGAGTTGCTTGCTGACTTTCCAGTGGAACAAGTCCTTTAAAAGCATATGAACTTATAGAAGTATTTGCTAAGTGGGCAAAACAATCACCTAATTTCTAGCCAGGTTATAATCCAACTCCTTAAGCATATTCTGCTTTAGCTTTTTTCCTTGCTACTTTCTCTGTTTTTAACCTTCTTTAGAGGAACTAGCATCAAAGGATATTTCAGAGTTTTCTGAGCATGCTTGATAATAACTAGACTTACATCATTAAAAGGAATCACTCGCTAACTTATACATTACTAAAACCTGCTGCATGCCCGCTTTACCCTGTTTATAATACATAGGCATGGAATCTGAAATCTTTCCTTCAATGAAGTAGTACTACCCAATCAGAACCTTGTGCAGGTACTAGATCACATTGTTTGCAAATTATGTAGGTTGTCACTTTTCTTAAATTTTTGTCGTTGTTGTTGTTGTGTTTTGGTGCTGGGGATCGAACTCAGGGCCTTGCACTTGCTAGGCAAGCACTCTAACCACTGAGCTAAACCCCCTACTCCTTCTTAAATGTTTATGATCCACATTCACTGCTGTTCTTTCTTATCACTTCACATTACCTATTATTCTTATCACTTCACATTAACTATTGTGACAGAGTTTTCCAGCTTTCTGGTAATCTCTAACACCCAATACTAAGAATAAAAGTTGGTTTCATGTTATTTTATTCTTCTATGTAACTGTACAATTTTATAATGAACTTTTTTTGTACGTGTTTGCAGTACATAATGATTACATTCCTTTTGGGGAATTGGTACATGTACATAACACATCTTAATTCTTTTTCTATCCCCTTCTCCTCCCATCCCTTCCCCCTCCTATTTTTTCATTCCCTTCCCATTTGAAAAAGATCTATCTCCCTACTTCCTACTATCTATCTTTTATTCTTTATATTTCAGGTCTCTCATAAAAGAAAAACCATGAAATATTTAATCTTGTGCATGTGATTTATTTCGCTTAAGCTTATGGTCTGAAGGGGCATCCATTTTTCTACAAATGACTCAAGTTTGTCCTTCTTTATGGCAGAGTAGTACTCCATTGTATATCATTACCACATTTTCTTTATCCATAGTATCTTCCACCAATCTCAGTGCATAAATAAATTAAACAGTTTTGCATTCAGTAATATATAAGCTACCTTTGTGCAGTTCCATTTAGACTTACTCTACCTAGTTGTGTGTGTGTGTGTGTGTGTGTGTGTGTGTTTCTGTTAATTCACAAAACTCATTTCTAGTCCTTAAATCTCAGCTGGTTAGGTAATAATTTGCTATACTTGTGTGTTGAAAATATGGAGACAAAACTTGATGTTAAAGTATTCTGATAAGAGATAATAAATGGTTTCTGAATTTTTTTCTTCCAGGCACAGTATCCGTTCTCTATTTGATTTTTCTTGTCACGTTGAAGGCTAGTCGCTTGGGATTTCATTTGGAATTCCACTGGTTTGTGCCAACAGAATTTTTTGTACCAGGTGAGCTGTTTTGGCAAAATAAGTAATTAATAAATTACCATAATGTGATATTTAAGTTAATCATTGTTATATGCTATTCTAAAACAAGTAATGATATTTTTTATGCTGAACATTTTTATTAATCCTGTTAAGCTAAAAATGACTATGTTGGGATTTCTTTGGATTTGTTGCAGTTAGGGGTAACCAAAGCCTTTGCTCTTTCTACTTGGTAGTTAAAGTTCATCTAAATTATTATGCAATTGAAAAAATCAAAAACTTACTGTCTAGACTAAGAAACATATCCCTATGGCCAATGATGTATGATGTAATACTGCTCGTTAAAATTGTTGTTCTCCTTATGGATTTTTTAATATTGCTATTTTTCAGGTTAAAAGTACGATTATTAAATGTTTGGCCTTCTTCCTTTTCTTCTCATGATTATAACTTAGCAGTTTCTTTGGTTTCACCCAAGTTTAGAATATTCTGGACACGATAAAAGCACCATGAAGGAAAAAATAAAATAATGTTAAATGAGGAGACAGATTAGATAATGGAATTGACTGTTAAACAAGTGTCTTGAAAACTAATAATGAGAAAATAGTACACAATTGTGTTGTTGGTTTAGAAAGACTGCTTTCTTTCCATTCATCAATTCTCAGACAGTCTAGATTTCCAAGTCTGTGTTCAGTACTTAGTATATGTAATTGTTGTTTACACTGCATTTGTTTCTTTTGTTAACATTCCTGAGTTTCCCAGGTGTATGGAGTTGGTTGTCATTGGAAGTTGTTTTTTAAATTTCTGTGGTTTTTAGAACATTTAACTACATTAGCCTTGATGTTCTTCATTTCTGTTCAAAGCCCACAAAAACTCAAGAGTCAGTGTAGAATCAGAATAAAGGAGGTATTGAAGCTTAAAAGGCACTCTTGTCTCCAAGATTATGTTTAAAATTGGACATAAATGAAATGGCAACTTTGCCAGTTTGTCCATTGACTGATAAAAATAGTCTAAGAGATTATTTTCTAAAATTAGGTCCTTTGTGATTTATATAAAGAGTCTTAGGGATAATGACAGGACATGAGAAACAGATATAAAGGAAGGAAAAATGATTATTTAGAAAACAGAAAAGAAAATATTTAAATAGACATTAGGTCATTTATTTCACACAGTTTAAGTTTTAAATGATATGAAGGGAGAATCAGGAGAATTAAAAGGTGCTTATGTTAATATTTTTTGCCCTGAAATTAATTACTATATTGAGATTAAAGAATTTCTCAAGAATGAAAATGTATCATAAATCTTTTTCAACAGAGGCTAATTAAGAACCAGAAGTCTTGCCAGGCCTGGTGATGCATACCTGTAATCCCAGCACTTGGGATTGCTCAGCCAGCCTGGACGAATAGCAAGACCCTGTCTCACACACACACACACACACACACACACACACCACACACACACACACACACACACACACACACACACACACCCTCAGAACTATGGAGGGGATGAATCTTACTGTCCTAATGACAATTTCACATAAATTCTGATCAAATCTTTGCTTATCTACTCTTGTTTCTAAAACTACTTCTTTTTCTTGGTATGATGATTAAACCCATGGCCTCATAAATGGTAGGCAAGCACTATACCAATGAGCTATATCCCCAACCCTAAAAGTTTGTTTTTCAGTGCCACAGATCCTGTCAACAACCTTTTTCTCAGGTAATTAGGGAAAAAATGAGAAAAACCCTCCTTATTTCATCCTACCTTTTCTTGTGTACCAAGGACTTTATTTTCACAGCTATCCCTTCTTTCTCCTGAGTCATGTATCATAACAGTTTTCCCCTACTAAAATATTCCTACCAGTATACAATGCTGTCTCCCAACCTAAATAGCAAAAATTGATGTGGCCCCATTCTCCCCCCAAGTATTGCCTCCTTTTAAGGAAACTTTTTAGAAAAGTTGCATATGCTCACTTTCTCCAGCTTGTCTTTCCATTTGGCTTTGAATTCTCTTCTACCAGGCTTTTGCCTTAGTTATTCTGTACGCAGTGACTCCATACTGGCCAATACAATGACCAGTTCTCACTACTGTTACTCATCATGTCAGCAGCGTGGGGCAACATTCAATTGCTCTGTTCATCTTATAATACTTTCTTTACTTGATTTCTAAAACCCTACTTTTTCTTGATTCTTCTGTGTAACTAGCTGCTCCTTCAGATTTCTGACCTCTAAATAACATAGCTGTCCAGGGCTACAACTCAAACATCTTTTCTCTCCTCCCTTAGTCCCTCAGCAATCTTATATAATCACCCGGTTTTATACATTGTCTATATAGTAACTAGTACCAATTTTATATCTCTTGTCCAGCTTCTCCCCTAAAATCTATATTCCTACATCCCCTGTCCCTTCTGAATCTCCACTTGGATGTCCATAGATGTCTCAAACTTAAATTGCCAAGAACTAAATACTGTTTTCTTCAGTGTCCACTTCTATCTACCAATCTGCTTAATCTGCTCTTCTTCTCAGGCCAGAAACTTGGCAGTCATTTTTGACTGTCTTTCTCCATGCCCCACTTCCATCTACAAAGTGTGTCTGTTTTACATTTTAAAAAATTGAGGGGTTGTCTTAATTACTTTCTTCTCTTGCTGAGACAGAAAACCTGACACCCAAAGTTAAAGGAGGAAGGATTTATTTCAGCTCACACACAATTTGTAGAGGTTTCAGTCCATAGTCCTCTGACTCCAAGGCAGAGTGGCATGGTAGAAGGACACTGCAGAGGAAGAACAGCTCACGGCATGGCAGCACAGGCAGAAGGCAGCAAGTAGCAGCAGCAACAGCAGGCCTGCCTTCTTTCTGTTCCTTTATATTCCATCCAGGCTGTAAACCTATTGATTGGTGCCACCTACACCCAGGGTGGGGCTGCAGTTATCCACCCTCTTAATCCTAGCATCACACCCTTAATCCACATTCACTTACCCTAATCCAGCCACCTTCTAAACTCCCCACCAATGAGGCTTTGGCGGCACATTTAGATACAAGCCATAACGTTCTGCTCCGGCCTCCCAAAAACTCATGTACATCCTTTTATATAAAAAGCATGTAGTCCAGGGCTTGGGGATTTAGCTCAGTGGTAGAGTGCTTGCCTAGCAAGTGCAAGGCCTTGAGTTCAATCCCCAGCACCACCCCCGCAAAAGCATTTAGACCATGTCTAAGAGTTGCCAAAGACTTAACAGTTTCAGCATTGCTAAAAAGTCCAAGTCCAAAGTCTCCTCTGAAATTTAAGGCAAACTTTTAGCTGTAAGCTCCTGTACAAAAGAAAAAAAAGTTAAATACTTCCAACACACAATGGCACAAAGTAAACATTCCCATTCCAAAAAGGGGAATAGCAAGGAATGGGATCAAAGCAAGTCCAAAATCCAACAGAAGGAATATTGAGCCCCGTAGTTCCATGTTCAGCATCCGAGGGAGACCATGGCAAGATGTGAACTCCAAAGGGCTTGGCTGGCTCTGCCCCTGTGGCACTGTGGGTGTTGCAGCTCTCGAGGTGTCTCTCTTGAGCTGGCTCTGCTCACTCCTTGCAGCTTTCCTCAGATGATCCATGTTTCTGGCTTCTCCAACTTTCTGGGGTCTCCACTGAATCCTTGGCTTCACACTCACAGCTTTACACACTGCGCTCTTAGGAGCCCACTGCCTAGCCTTCCAGACCTTCTTCTGAAATCTAGATGGAAGCCTTCCTAATTCCACAACTCTTGCATTCTGCATGCACTTAAAACTAGCACCACATGGATGATGCCAGGGTCTGCTGCCAGCTGGAGCAGTAGCCAGGTTTCCTTCTCTCTTGACTGTAAGTGTCAAATGCCTGGACTGCTGAGCACTATGAACCAAATCCTGAGAATAACTTCCCTAGGCTGCCACCATTCCAGAAAATGGTACTCTGGGGCTCTTCTCAAAGCAAAGTCTTTCACTTTTGCAACTTTGGGCTGCAAAGGGTGGAGTACTACTGGTTCTTGTGATGTCCTCAGGCCATCTTTTCTATTGTCCTGTTCCTTCTGAGCAGCCAAGTTCTCCTTCTCCGTCTTTGTAGTCAGCAACTTTACTGGAGCTTCCTTTCTGGCCAAACTCAAAATGTTTTAAATCATTCTGCTGGGCTCTTTGCCCTTGATTCTGATTGTAACATAAACCTGGCCAAGGGCCCCCAACAGTAGCTGTGCTACTGCATCAACATTAGACCACCTTGAAATTTCCTCTGCAAGATTAATTAGTCCACTGCCCTAATCTCAGTTTCAGGCAAAGTCTCTAGACAAGAACAAAATACACTTTCTTCCATTTTCCAATATACATTTTAGTCTTTATTTACATGTCCAAATCGGAAAGGAAATGGGGCGGGGAGGGGAAGGAACAGAGGGACAAGAGAAATAAGAAATGGAAGGAAAAAAAGGAAACAAAGTTTTTGTAAATAAGGAGGGAGGAGGGGGTGAAGGGAGGGGAGGGGAATGGGAAAAAAAGAAGCAACGAGATATGTCATGCACAGGTACAAATCCCCTATGATGAATGTTATCACTATGTACATCTAAAATGTACCATTAAAATACAATTTAAAAAAAAAAGAGCAAAATGCAGAGAAATCTTCTGCCAAAGCATAATACACATGGTCTGGAATCCAGCAGTCCTTGTTCCTGACTAAAACCTCCTGACCCTGGTCTTCACCAGCAGCATTCATATCAACATTCTAGTTGTCTGAGCTCTAACCAGAATCTCCCATCAAGTTCAGCTTACAGCATTCCAAGGTTTCTTCTTCAGCCTTCATCTCCAGAACTTTCCAAACTCTTGCAGCCAGATCCAAAGGCCTTTGAACCACATGGCCAAGGAGTATCATAGCAATGATCCTGCATCTGTGGTACCAAAATCTCTCTTGGTTACTTTTCTCATTGCTGAGACAAAATATCCAACACCCAGAGTTAAAGGAGGAAAGGTTTATTTCAGCTCACAGTTTGTAGAGGTTTCATTCTGTAGTCACCTGGTTCCAAAGCAGGGTGGCGTCGTAGCAGGGCATCACAGAAGAGAAAAAGATGGCACAGCAGGCAGGCAGAAGGCAACAGCAGCAGCAAGCCTCCTTTCCAGGTTCTAGCCTTTTGGGTGGTGCCACCCACACCTAGGGTGGGCCTTCCTTGATCCCAGCCTCACACCCTTAATGCCAGTATTACACCCTTAATCCATGATTCACACACCTAATCTAGCCATTTTTGAAACTCCCTACCTATGGCCTCATGAAGCTTTGGGGGGACATCTAGATATAAGCCATAACAGGTGTTAAGGCTGTAACTCAATGGTAGAGCATTTGCCTAGCATGTAGAAGGTCCTGGGTTCAATCCCCAATTGCAACACACATACACAAAAGAGAGAATCTAACTACTTCTTATAATTTCCATTAGGAAAAAAAAAAAAAGCAACACTAAATCAAGCCACTAATCTCTCACTTGGATTACTGTAGTACCTCCTGGTTAATCTTGCTGTCTCCATTCTGTCTCCTCTACCATAATCTGTTCTACACATAGCAGATATTTTTAAAAAATCTGCAAAGCCACTAATGCTCTCTCACCTCATTCAGAATGACAGTAGCATTCACGATAGTCCATAGTCCCAATATGAACTGACTCCTGGTGTTCTTCCTGATTTAATCCCCTACTACCTTCCCTCTTATTCTGTCCACTCCAGTTACATTCTAGCCATATTGGCTTACTTATTATTCCACAAAAATACCAAACATATTTTCCATTTACTGTTTATTCTGTGTGAAAAGGCCTTTTCCCCTCAGATATTTAGACAGTATCATTAAAAAGATCTTCACTGAATACCTGTTCACCCCTTCCCGCCTTGTGCCTTGTTTTTCTTAAGAGCTCTTGTCACTACCAAATCTTATATGCAAATATTTATGGTTGTCTTATATTCATATTTATAAATTCTTGATTTTGATAATGAGTTGGAATATTGAGAGACACCCAGTTGTTTGAATCTACTTGGATCCTGAGTTTAAGAAAGCAACAGAAGTTAAGAAAATAGAGGTTTATCCAGAAATGTTTCCAAATCTTTTTGGATCTTCAATTCAGTTAGCAAAAGCTCAGATGGTAAGGAATACCTGTGTTTATTTTTTTACTTATGTATCTGTGTCTTTGAACTGGAATGTTAACTTTCTGAAAAAAAGGAATATTCTTTGGTTTAGTTTTTTTATACTTCTGAATTATTTTTATATCCCAAATCCTAAAATGTTTCCTGGCATGTAGAAAGTGCTCAGTAAATAATTTTCGAATATATAAATGTGTTTATTTATACTCCTTAAATTGTATGAAAATGATAGTAGAGAAATAAATGTAAGAACCAAACAGAAAGAGAATCTATAGAATAGCGGCAGACAAGAGGTAGCAACAGATTTCTAGAAGCTGAGAAACTGATAGATAGTTGATAACTGAAAGCAAAGCAGAGAAGCTGAAATACCTAAGTACCCATAAAAAAAGATCCCAGGACAAAGGGAGCTGATTTCAGGTACACAGTTCCCTCCCCTTTTTCCACCTAACAAGAGAAGAAACTAAATTAGAGAGACTCTGAACTTGAATAAACATGGTATATAGCAAAGGATAGAAATATAGCTGCAGTCTAAAACAGGGATTAAGTAAAAGTGTACAGGCCGAATGTCGAGATTTCTCCTTCCTCCCACCTCCTCCCCTAAATTTCTTTCCTTTGCCCCTTAGTTCCCAGAATGTTGACAGCCAGGAAGGATGCTCTTGTAAAGAAACTGACAAGGCGCAGGAGAAAGAACCAGAGTCCCTGATACTTGGGTTCTGCCAAAAATGGTTAGGTACCTTGCTTACATTAGACTGTGTAGATGTCAACTAAGTACTACTTTTAAAAATGCTTTGCAGGGGCTGAGGATTTAGCTCAGTAGTTAGAGTGCTTGCCTTGCAAGCACAAGGCCCTGAGTTCAATCTCCAGCACCAAAAAAGAAAAGAAAAAGAAAAAGAAAAAAAAAAAGAAACTAAAAATGCTTTGCCTTTAAGTATAAACAAAAAGACAAGAATCAGTAGATACTTGAGTAAAGCCTTGAACATGAAAATGAAATGAGGGGGAAAAAACTTGAAGGAGAAAGAATAAAAAGGAAAAAATTTTCAAAGAAGTTCCATATTTAAACCAATAAAAGATAGTGTTATGGAGCCAGGCATGGCGGCACATAACTGTAATCCCAACTTCTGGAGAGGCTGAGGCAGAAGGATTGCAAATTCAAAGCCAGTTTGTTCAACTTAGCAAGACCCTGTCTCAAAATTAAAAAAAATAAAAAGGGCCAGTGCTCAGTGCTCCTTTGGTTTAATCCCAGTATAGAAAAAAAAGGAAAAAAAATAGTGTTGTATCTGTGAAGCAAGTACTATTTAGATGCCAAAGAAGAGAATTTGTTTTTAGAAGTAAAATATATAGTAGAAATTTAAAATTCAAGGAAAGTTTGGAAAATAGTGCTTACTTGCCAAAAAGCAGAAGAGAAAATATAGATGAATTAATAGAAAGAAAGAAGGAAAGAAGAAAATAGATGAGAAAAAGATGCTGGGTGTGGTGGCCCATGTCTGTGGTGGTCACTACAGGGTCTGAGGCAGGAGGATCATCATGAGTTCAAGGCTGGCCTGGGCTCCATGGTAAGTTTAAGAGCACCCTGGACAACATAGCAAGACCCTGTCTCAAAAAAAAAAAAAAGAAGAAGGAAAATAGAAGATAAAAAGTTAAGAAAATTATAGCATTAATCTAGGTGGTCCAATATTCAATGGTAAGTAGTTTCATAAAGAAGAGAGAAAATGAAAGGAAATTATTAAGAAGTTTTCCCATAACTGAAGAACATGAGTTTCTAGAGTCAGAAGGCCCAAAATGCCCAGTACTTTGAGTAAGACCCATGCCAAAGTATATCATGATAAAATTTCAGAATACCTGGGATGAAGAGAAGACCCTAAAAGCATCCAGAGTTGGAAGGAATGGGGAGGAATAGGGGGGAAGGGGACAAAAAAGAATTAAGATGTGTTATGTACATGTACAAAATCCCCACAATAAATGTAGTCATTATGCATTGCAAACATGAACTAATTTAAAAATACGTAATTTTTTAAAAGTGGGGAAAAAAATATGGAATCAGAATAGCATCAGACTTTTCAGTAATTCAAAGCTTGAAGACAGCAGAACAGTATCATCTGAGGTCTTTGAAAAGTTATTTTAGCCTAAAATCCTAAATCTTACCATGCTCTCATTTAAGTGAGTACAATGATATCTGCAGAATATAAAGTCTCATAAGCTGCATATTACTTTCTATGCACCCTTTCTCAAGAAATACCTGCAAAATGTGCTCCACCAAAAAGTAGTAAGAAATTGCCAGAGATGGTGGAGGGAAATGCTAAAAAACAGCTGCACAAAAGGCCCAGTGAGCAGCCAGACCAGGTTACAGCAGGTAGACAGATGGCCGAGAAGGGATTTTTCCCAAGAGAGAAAAGTGCAAAAGATTTTTAATGTTTTCTACAGATGGAGAGAGACTTTACCATTCTTTTATAAGGTTTGAAGGAAAAGTAATATTAACTAGAGAATTAGGAAACCAGAAAAGGCTATTTACTTCAGAAAAAGAAATCAACAAATTATTTTTATATAAAAAGAAATATATCTTTAATACTTTCCATGGCTTAATTATGAGTAATGCATAATGATTATAAAAATAACCTTATTGATTTTACAAAATCAAAATCATAAGTGTAATTTTATTAGGGAATAGAAAATCGGAAAGCATGTATGATGGTAATTATATGATAGTACTAAAGCCTTCTGGTGGGAAAATCAGTTATATCAAAAATTTAAAACTAAAGGTAAAGGAATATAAACATAGTACAAAAATAAGCTAGACTATAAATTCAAAATATGCTTAATAGAAGAGTTAAATAAGAAACAGGATTCTGGATAGAATGTATGAGGTGAGAGAATGCTGTGTTGTTATAAGCCATAGTATTTAACTTTTAACAATTAGTACATATTTAAGACTGAAATTAAATGTGAAATGAAAAACTATTAAATGCTTTGACGCTTACTTCAGAGATTTTAAGAACTGATTTTCAAAGATGTTGGAATGATTTGCCATTTCAATAGTAGTACTGTATTGTATTCCTTGGTTACCATAAAAAGTAATTTTCTACTCTAATATGCTTTGAGTAGTTGATGGAAGCAGATTACATTTAACCATTCACTATTATATTAATTATTAATATTTATTATATTAATATTTAATAGTGCCTCCGAATATAATAGAATTTCTACTTATTTTTTTTTTAATTTTTATTTTTACCAAGAACATGTATTGGTACATTGTATACATAATGATCATAATCAACATGGTTATTTTGTACCTGTACGTAATACATCTTGGTTTTCCCCCCCTTCCCCCCCTTTCCCTCCCCTCCCTTTCATTCACCCACCCCTCCCTATTTGCAACAAGTGTAGCTACACTTTACCATTTTTTCCCCTTTCATCTTACTTTTCTTTTAACCTTCTTTATCCCCCTTTTTCCTATCTAGTTCTCTCTTTTGAATACTATCTCTCTTTTTTTTTTAAACATAATATCTATTCTACCCCTTTGTCCTTATTTACACTTATGGTTTCTCATATCAGAGAAACAATTCGATGTGTACTAATAAGCGTCTGATTTATTTCACTTAATAGTATGTTCTCAAGGAACATCCATTTACATACAAATGATTCTACTTATTTTTTAGGTTCATGCTCGGCCCTTTTTTTCTTTTTCTCCTTTTTTTTGGTGAGGGCTTGCTTTTGAAGTTTTTGTTAAAATATAAAGGCCTATAACTTACAGTTCAGAAGTGTACATTTTAATTAATTTTCACAAACTGAATGCACCTTATAGTCAGAATTTAGATCAAAACTGGAAATTAGCAGTGTGTATGCCCCCGCTATTTTTGTCTCCATGCAAAAATAACCCTTGTTTAAACTTCTAACACCAATGGTTAGTTTCTCCTGCTTTTTAAACATCATATAAGTGGAATATACAATATGTGTTCTTTAGGATCTTGCTTCTTTCAGTCAACATTGTACTGTGAAATTGACCTATGTGTTCATTCTTTTTTGTTTGTTTCTTTTTTTAATTTTATTTTTTATTAGTATATGTTTGCAATATATGCAGTTTATAGTCATTTTGGGGAATGGGTACCTGTATGTGATGCAGCTTGATTCTTTTATTAATCCCCTTCCCCTTCCCTCCCACCTCCCTCCCTCCTCCTCTAAACCCCCATTCTCCATTTTCTTTTCTTTTCTCTTTTTTTTTATACTTTTATTAGTACATGTTTGCTGTACATAATAATTACAGTCACTGTAGGGAATTGGTACATGTACATAACACATTTCAAATAGTTCATTCATTCTCATTGATATTTCACCATATATGTACCACAATTTATCTTTTACCATTTAGGAACATTTAAATTGTCTCCAGCTTTTTTTTAACTATCAGGTTAATTGCAGTTCCGTCCTTACCCAAGTCTTTTTGTCAAACATAAAGGTGCTTTCTCTTCAGTGTGAATCTAGGAGTGAAATTATTAGGTTAAAGGATATGCATCTGTTCTGCTTTCATAAATATTGCCAGACAGCTTTCCAAAATGGTTGTACCAATTTACATTCCCACCAACTCTTTGGGAATTGTAGCTGCTCCACATCTTTACCATCTTTCTGCCTTTTTTAATCTGTCCTCTCTGGCATGTGGTGATACGACATTGGTTTTCATTTGCTTTTCCCTAGCGATTAATGAAGCTAGAACATTTTCTTATGTTCATTGGCCATTTAGACTTTCTCTTTTGTGAGGTGCCTTTTCAACTCTTTGCTCATTTTCCTGTTTGTTGTCTGGTACTTTTCTGATTTATAGATATTCTTTATACATTCTGGATATGAGTCCTTTGTCAAAAACATTTGTTGGAATTATCTTCTCCCTATCTGCTTATATCTTCCCTTGATATGCCTTTTCAAAGGACTTTGAAAATGACCAGAAGTTTGAGGCTTCTTTAAAACCATATTGTAAAGGAACCTATTTGTCTTCTTTAATATAATATGCTCTTGTCGTGGTATAAAAATTGTGGCCTTTAAAAAGATTGTGTCGGGGCTGGGGATTCAGCTCAGTGATTAGAGTGCTTGCTTTGCAAGCACAAGGCCCTGAGTTCGATCCCAGGCACCAAAAAAAAAAAAAAAATTTTTTTTGTTTTCTACACAAAAACTTGTACATGGATATTCACAGCAGCCTTATTCATAATAACCAAAAATGGAAACAACCAATGTCTATCACTGATGGATAAATATAGTACAGTGATGGCAAACCTATGGCACCCATGATATGGTATTTTTCTCTTTTTTGGGGGTGCTGGGGATCGAATTCAGGGCTTTGCACTTGGTAGGCAATTGCTCTACTACTCAAGCTAAATCCCCAGCGCCTGTGTTTTTAAGACAAAAAATGTTAACAGTAGAGTTGTTTTTTCTAAACTAAAACCCCAGTATTCAGGTTTAATTGCAGTGATGGCACTTGGTGATAAGTAGGTTTTGGGTTGCAGTTGGGCATATGGTCTAAAAGGTTCGTCATCACTAATATAGTACATCCAAACGGTAGAATATATATTTGGCAATAGAAGGGGAAAGAAGTGCTCCTGTAATGGTTGTACAGCTCTGTGATTATACAGAAGACTAACATTTACTTTATATAAGTGAAAAATACTTGAATTGTATCTTGATAATACTGTTTAAAAGAATTTCAGGTTTTCAAGAAATGTACTCAAAAAGCTTTTTTGTCAGTTGATTGCAAATAGACATTTACGCAGTCAAATTTGACAAATTACAAACTTAATAGTAGAAAGGTAGAAAAGGATCAACTAACCAATTACTTCACAAGCTATCTTAGAGGTGATAGAGGTTGGTTGCTCTGAGACACAAGAAAGGCCAAAACAGTTGAGGAGCTTGTTGAAAATTAATATATCTTTGTAAAAAGTAATCATACTAAAAACAGTTTAAAGTAGAATTTTGTTTTTGTTTTTGGAGACAGGGTCTCAGTATGCAGTGTAGGCTGGCCTTGAACTTCCTATGTATCCCAGGCTGGCCTCAAACTTCATGGAGATATTCCTACCTCAGCCTCCCAGATGCTGGGATTACAGGCATGTACTACCATTCCCAGCCTGCCTAAAGTAGAATTTTTACCATTTGTGGCTAAGAGTCCTTCAATTCTGAAAATAAATGTCCCTATTATATGCCATATAATGTTATATAAGACATGATCCACTGTACTCTGAGAGATTACAGTTGAACAGTAAGGTCAGTTTGTGAGTTAATAATCATAATGCAAAGACGTATACAAGAGACATAGCAGTATGGAGGAATTACATGTAAGTAAAAATTAGGAGTCAGAGAAGAATTCTCAAAGAAGAATGTTTCAAGGGCCAGAAGGAGTCCTCTAAATGAAGAATTGGGGGCAGGGATATGCCAGGTCAAGAGAACATGTTTAAGCCACAGTTAAGGCCTGAGATAATATGACTCATTTAGGAAATCATGAAAATTTGAATGGCTAGAGTAAAAGACAGTTTGACAAGGAAGTGATAGGAGATAAGGATTAAAAGCCAAAGGCTAGACCGTAAAAGCCTTTTTTTAAAGCTAAAAATAACGGAAAGCCAAGTATGAGACTTTCCTTTCTCCTTACTTGGGGTTGCCTAAACTAGGAGACAGGCTTCTATGCCCTCAAGAAATCAGTAGGGTAAAGGAATAATAGTCCTATAATTCTCTGCCTGAAAATAGAACTTAAAATGGAACTGCTAGAAAAGAAAAAAAAGAAACAAAAATTTAAAAAAAAATTAAAATGAAACTGCTCAGATACTACCAGAGTGGGGAGGGGGTGAGGTCAAAAGTGCTATAGTCTCATTTATACTCTCCCTGAACCAACAGGACGTCTAGCAAAGTAATGATAGTGAAAAACGTGTGGAGCTGAGGTCAGCTCAATGGTAGAGTGTGTGCTAGCATGTGTGAAGCTGGGAGTTCAATACCCAATACCAGAAAACCAAAACCAAAACAAACAGTCTGGATCTTGGGATATAGCATAAACACAACACAAGTGATAAAAGTTGGCTAAGTGGTCCTGCGCCCTTCTCACTGTCTTCTTAGACCACTTCCAATTCCAAATATGTCGGTTCAGGTTCTCCAATAAGCAGACACTGGAAAGAGTGCTGAAGGAGTCCAGGGCTCCACACAGTGGTCAGCCCCTCATCCCCTGCCGAGCTGAGTCATTGGTGAGGAGCTGCCCTGTGGGAATGAGAGTCCCTCCGGAACAGGGCAACAGACCCCCGAGGGGCTGCAGCTGGAGGCTCTCGGCTGACTGCATTCCTTCTATCAGTTCTCACTTGAAAGCTCTACGGCTATCACAGTAAAGTTTTGTAACATCTTAATATAAAATGGGGACATTAATATTAAGTTATTTGTAGGCCACAGTTTCTGTTTTGCTACTGTGAATAAGATCCTTTCCTTAAAAAAAAAAATAAAGGTCCTTTTACTTTCTAACCAGTTACTACCAATATATAGGAAAGATGTTGATCTTTTTAAATGTATTTTTAATTAAAAATCAATGTATTTTTTCTGTTTAGCTACTTTGAATACCTGCTAAATTATTTTTCAGTTGTTTCTCTTCAACTATATCAACATATTCATGTGCAAATAGTAATTTGGTCATCTCTTCAAAAACAGTGCCTCCATAACTATATAAATATAATGCTGCCTTTCGATCTGAAGTGATCTCAATTTATCAAGTGGTTTAAACAAACAAATACAGTACAAGTATGCCAGGTATGGTGGTACACACCTGTAATCCCAGCTAGTGGAGAGGCAGAGACAAGAGGATCACCATGAGTTTAAGGCCAACCTGAAATACATAGTGAGAACCTGTCTCAAAAAAACAAAACGAAAGAAAAAAAAAAAATGAGGCCACCCTGAGCAATTCAGCAAGAATCTATCTCAAAATTTTTAAAATTTAAAAACAAATGGCCGGGGATGTAGTGCAGAATCTCCCTGGGTACTACAAAAATGAAATATACACACACATAGGAATTGCCCCCAACTTTTATTTTTGACATAAAAATTTTTTTTTTAGATTGTGGCAAGAAAAGGAGAGGATTTGCCTAAGGGAAATACATTTTGAATTGTTTCCCTAGATAAAAATTCAGGTGAAAACTAACAGGCAAACCAAAACCTTCATAGAAAATGATATATAATTATCTTGATCTTACCTCCTGATTTCTTTTAGAGCTATACTTGATTCTTAGTTGTTCTTATTTCCTTTCCTGAAGTAATATAGCAAAGAGTCAGTGGACTTTTTCTGCATATCTACTTTTTACTCTTAAAGTATCCCCCTGAGATGGGTTATTGTCTACTTTGCCACCTGTTTTGCTGAGACTCAGCAGTATTTTCAAGTAAATCATAGTCTTACTCTACAGAAAATGAATTTTTCACGTGTCTAGTAACATCTCAAAACAGAAATTAGCAATGCTTTTAAAATGTTATTTTAAAATAATTTTATTGTAGAGAATTTAAAAAAATGTAGATAAGTGGTGAATCCTTTCAGCCAGGGATAAGTATTACTTGTGTTTTTGTGGATATCCTTCCGGACTTTTTTTCTTTTTTCTCACATACATGCATTTATTTTATTTATTTATTTATTTATTTTGGTACCGGGAATCAAACTCAGGGCCTCATGCTTGCAAGGCAAACACTCTAACCACTGAGCTAAATCCTCGGCATGCATTTATTTTTTTTAAATAGAAGTAAAACCACGCTATACATGCTGAGTCATGAACATTTGTCATAGCATAAAAATCTTCCTCAACAACATAACTTTTAAATACCATATACCACTATGGAGCTGCCTCTTAGCTTACCCAGTCCCTTTAAGTGGACATTTACTTCTAGTATTTTGAAGCAATACTTTTTAGATTTTTTTGTTTCGTTTTGTTTTGGATGCTGGGGATTAAACTCAGGGCCTTGCACTTTCTAGGCAAATGCTGTACCACTGAGCTAAATCCCCCCACCCTTAAATTTGTCATTGAAGAATGTTAACTGATCAATTCTCCGTCCACAGTTCCTTTTCTGGAGGAAGTTTTCTGGCAACTCAGGTTGGAGAAAAATGAAGGACTTTAAAGTCTGACCCTAAAATTGTGTCCTACTCTGCCACATACTATTTGTGTGACCTCAAAAGTGGATTACTGGGGGTTGAGGATTTAGCTCAGTGGTTAGAGAGCTTGCCTAGGAAGTGCAAGGCCCTGAGTTCAATGCCCAACACCAAAAAAAAGAGAGGGAGAAATTATTGATACAAAGAACCTACACAGGATAGTGATTTCTTCATTCTTTTTAAGTGATTTGTGCAAATATAACGCTGACTTCGAGGAACTACATATTTTAAGCACTTTAATATTCTTACTCCCTGGACATAAATAACAGAGACAACTAAATTTTTTGGCTGCTAATACTCATTTTCTACTTGTCAATTTTAACCTTTTTGTTTCTGTCTCTTTTTTTCTCCTAGAGATAAGATTTCAATTCCCACAGCTGACTGGAGTGCTTACCCTTGCATTCTTTATTCATAACTGTGTTATCACACTCTTGAAAAACAATAAGAATCAAGAAAACAATGTGAGTAATTATCTGAGGAAATGACTTCTATATCTCCTGAGTATAGACTTTCTAAGTCAGTATTTGAGGCACTTTATATTTGGAGGAAAGTTACACACTGTTATAGAATCTTAATTTTTAAGTTTGAACTATACAGTAGTAGTCAGCAAACCGTTTCTTTAAATGTTCAGATTGTAAATATTTGGGCTTCTGGACCATATGGTCTTGTTACAAATACCTGTCTCTGCTTCTGTGGCATGAAAGCAGCCATAGACAATAAATAAACAAATGGATGGGGGGGTGGTATATGCATACCTGTTATCCCATCACTCTGGTAGGCTGAGGCAGGAGGATCACAAGTTCAAACCCAACCAGAGAAATTTAGCAACTTAGGGTGACCCTGTCTCAAAATTTAAAAAAATGAAAAAAAGGCTGGGATGTAACTCAGTGCAACAGATCTGGGTTTAACTCCCAGTACTGCAATAGATAGATAGATAGATAGATAGATAGATAGATAGATGGAGCTGTGTTTCAATACAACTTTATTTAATTTACAAAAACAGAAAATGGGTCAGATTTGGCTTATGGACCGTAATTTCCCAGCCCCTGACATACAGCAACCAATAAAACAAAAGGAAATATAGCTAGTAAGCCAATAGTGGTGGTAAAAATTCTAAAAAATACCCAACTGATCTACAAGAAGATAAGCAAAAAAGGAACAAAGAATACATGGGACAACAAAAACAAATAGCAAGATAATAGAGTTAAAGCCAATCATATTTATAATTACATTAAATATAAATGGTCTATACATTGCAATTGAAAGATAGGAATTTTCATACCAAAATTAATGGGATTGCAGCTAAAGCTTTACTTAGAGGAAAATGTATAGCTGCGAACACCTACATTAAAAACAAAGAAAAATCTCAAGTTAAAACCTGACTAACCTACCTTAAGATGCTGGACAAAGAGCAAACTAAAGCCAAAGCAAGCTGAAGTTAAATAATTACATGTTGCCATGTCTGCACATTTTAAACTCAGCTTGATACCTTCTAATCATGTAAGCAAAAATCATGATGAAATTCTATTAGATGTCTATACAGTTAGTGAAATACAAAGGAAGGTATTATTCACTATCCCTGGGGATTTTGAGGCTTTGAGTAAGAGGTAATATCAGGCAGAGTCATTCTCAGTTTCTTTACCCATTACCCTTTCTCTCCTGACATTTACAGCCTGTTTTCTTATGTCAACTTTTATCAAGTACCCAGAAACTCATTTTGTCAAGTAGGATTCTTGTGTATTGGGTTATTTTGTCCATAAGGTTATGAAGGAAACTTCACCATCAAAGTCTCCCTAGTAACAGAAAACATGTATACCTTCCATGTATACCTGGAAGTCTGGGGAAGAAGAACCAATTTTATTGAAGTTTCATTTGTTTGTTTTGTGGTACCGGGGATTGAACCCAGGACCTTCGCACTGAGCTACCTCCACAGCTCATGTTTTATTTATTTTGCGACAAGGTCTTGTCAAGTTACCCAGGCTGGGCTTGAATTTGTGATCCTCTTGCTTTGGCTTACAAGAATCCTGGGATTACAGGCCTATACTATCTCATGTTTCAATCCTAGCCACTCATTCATATTTTTTCATGCTTGTATTTATCTTATAAGAAATCTCTCAAAATAATTAATTTGCAGGAGGTTTAAATTATATCAGTATCCTAATGATATGGTACTAATTTCAGTTACCACAGGGTTTGAGCTGTGAGTACTTTCATAAGTAGTAGCTGCTAGCTCTTCATTGCACAAATCACCATGTACATAACAAGTATACATTGTGATTAGTGACCAATCACATTGCTTCTTTCAAAATCTATCAAGGACTGGTTACTGTGCTTGCCATTCAGTTTACACACAGCCTGCAAAGCAGGTAGTTGTGCTGCCTCATTGTCTGCCAGTGATAAGCCCACGTGCTGTTTTATAAAAACTGATAATTGAAAGAAGGAATTGGCAAACAAGGGCGAAAATGCAACAGTGGAACAAAGAGCAATAAAGTTGAAAATGAAATTTAAATAAAACATAAGGGAAGTTATAAAAGAAACAGCTGATTGTGGAAATGTTGACACTACTGCCATCGAAAAGACTCTAGAGATACAGCCAGAGGAACTCAGGGAAAGTGAACCTGTGAACATGAACTTTGAAAGGGTTGTGATGACAAGAAGGAAGATGTCCAGAGGAACTGACATTATCAGAAAACTTCTTATTGAAAGAGTTCTTGGAGATATTTCACAACGTTGAAAGCACAAAGAATAAAATATTAGAAGCAAAGCAAAGTTAGAATAAAGAAGTGTGGCAGTTCAACTCTGTCACTTGTGGGAAATGTTTTAAAACAAAGGCTAAAAAAAAAGAGAGAAAAGAACAAAGACTCAAAACAAATGTTTAAAAGGATGATATTTTCTGGCTGTCTTAATTAAAACTAGGGTATGAAGTGATGATCTGGTCTTCAAAAAACCAGTGGTGCTTCATGTTAACTTCTTAAAATACTATAAAATACTAATAATTACTAATGAGAAAACTAACATTTATGAAGTTCTATGTGTCAGCAACATTCTAAATACTTTATATATAAATACGTATTTTGTCCTTTTGATTATGCTGACATTGGCTTATGTTTTCATGAATCAAGCTAAATGGATACTATAGTATGAGAAAAGCTTTGTCATTTAAATTATTAAATGATTGTACCTTTCAGTAAGTTTTTCCGCTGACTTATAAAAGTCCTATTAATATCATGATACAGTATCTTGGGGGGATTAAAGTCAGAAAATGTGAGGCTTGTTGAGGGCTCTGAATTCACAATGTTGATGTTATTTATTCTAAACTCAGAAAACAAGGGTATGAAAGTAGAAAAGAAAAGCTTCCTTCTCTTCTGTGTAACTCTGTTGGACTTGGATCTAAACACATCTGTGAAGAAAGAAATAAGACTCCTAAACACATATACTAGATTTTCCTGATTTTCCAAGTTGGACTTAATATTTGTGTAATTTTACAGTAAACATAACTTTTTATTTGTATAACTGGAAGGGGAAAGATGAAGATCATCCACTCCATCCATCAGAATAGATAGTCCCCATAACCACACAGAAATGTGTATTAACCTTTTGATATTCCTTCACTGTGTTTGAATCAGAACCTATACAGTGCTTTTTTTGTTTTTGTTTTGTCTGGTTTTATTTAGTTATATTGCTCTGCTTTGTTCTTTTTTCTTTTTCTGTTCCTTTTTCTTTTCTTGTTTTGTTTTGTTTTGTTTTGTTTTGTTTTGTTTTGAAACAGGGTGGCCTTCCACTCACTGTGTAACCCAGGCTGGCCTCAACTTGTGGCAGTCTTCTGTCTTAGCCTCCTGAGTGCTGTACTTATAGGCATATGCCACCACTTCTGGCTACCCCACTTTGTTTTTTAAAATGATTTGTGTTGCTGTATATCTTAATTTCTTTCTTACTTTGTTCTTCGTATAAATCTGTAGTTTACTTGTCTGTGCACCAGTGGGGGTTTTTATATAAACCTTTGGGGTAAGTCTGTGTGGTCAGTTTCTGTCATTTTTCTTAGTGAATGCTCTACTGGGTAGTATTTTCATTACAAATAGTACATGTAACAAGTACTAAACTATGTTTGACAAACAGAGTATCCTTTGAGACTTCTGGCCCTGTTGTAAATCCAGTCTTCATTCTCATTGACAATCTCCTTGTCTTACTTCCCACCATCAATCCTGCCAGCCGTTGCTTATTCATGAAGCAATACATTACCTTATTGATATAGGCTTCTTGACATATTACCAGTTCATGTTGTCTTTTGTGTCTCTTTTTAAATATATATTTTTACCTTGAGCCTCATCTTCTAAATGATAGCTTTCTCTACCTTTTTCCATTAAATGAGATTTCAGGAGGCAGTATTTTGAGACCTAGTACAGTGATGGCTTGCATTTGAGCCAAACAATAACAAGTCTCACATATGTGCGTGCTATTCAGAGATGGCGTATTTCCCAGATCACACTAAACCTCAGCTGCTTTTGTAATAAGATCTTCATTTCTGTTCATTAGAGTATTTTCTGATGAAAACTGATAGGCATCTCCTAACCTAGTTCTACTGAACATGTATTGGAGTACCGTGAAATAAAGCTGCTCTGATTTTAATACTGTGTTCTCCATGCAGCTCTTTATGTGTTCTATTACCCATACGTTGTTCCCTCTTTCATTTTTTCATTATTATTGTCTATTAACTATGACATAAATATACTGGAGACTGGTAAGCTCTCCCTCACTATAGCTAAGGATATGCAATTTGGAACCAGAAAGACCTTGACTGAAATATTGGCTTCACCAGCTACTCATATTGTAACAGTGAACAAGTTTTGTAACTTCGCTATCCTTAGTTTGCTCATCTATGAAGTGAAGAAGTTGATCGTATCTACATTATAAGGTCGTTATGATAATTAAATAAAATATCTCGTATAATATGCTTGGGACAGAGCCCAGCACCTAGAAGCAATTAATAAAGGAAGCCAGTGTGTTTATTATTTTTATCACACTTACTACATTCCTGCTATATGCCAGGTGTTATCCTGGGTACTGGGGATATAAAGAATGGAAAAGCCAAAATCCTGACCTCGGGATCTTATAGTGTAGTGGTTTGGACCAAGTTAAAATACCAGTAGCTGCCTAGCAATCACAGGGCCCTGAGTTTGATCCTTGGCAAAAAAAAAAAAAAAAAAAAAACCTACCGAAAAAACCCCCAATAGCCTGTAATCCCAGCACTCAGGAGGCTGAGGCAGGAGAATCACAGTGAGTTCAAGGCCAGCCTAAAGTATATAGCAAGACTTGGTCTCAAAAAAAAAAAAAAAATCATATAAGAACTGTTAAACTTGGCTATTCTCTGAGGGTTGGAAGACATTTTCTAGCCACTTGACAACCTTTGTGCCATTAACATGGATTTCTTTTATAATAAAAATTAATGATAGCTATGATACACTGTAGTAGTTACCATACATAAGGTATGTGTATAGTACCATGAAAACAGGGAAGCAGAAAGGGAAACTGTCTTATCAGGAAGCCCTTGTGCCTTGGCCTTTGCATCTTTGCATCTACATCAGATTTCCCCAGAAGTATAATCTAAAGTATGCTTTTTTGCAGGAAGTCACACCAAAATAAGGTGGTGACTGGGTAGTATATAAAGGCCGCCTGTGGAATGATGGCTGTCCCTCTTCTTCTACAATATATATCTCTGGCACAACTATTTTGCCTCCCAAGATTTTTTTTTAACAAGGCTACTTCTGTTCTTAAGTAGCTTTAGTAGGTTGAGGGTGGAATGACTTTCAGATGTCATAATGGAAGACTTATAGTCTTTACCCCTTATAGTAAACTGAGTGTTGCCTGGCTCCTTTCTGTTCTCCCACACAAGAGCTTAAGGCCGCTCAATGGATAACTGAAGTCTGACCGACTGTAGGCCCTTGGAGCTCCATGAATTAAAGAGGAAAAATTTTGAAACCTCTCCCTGGAGGTTTGGTCATCTTCTCTTCCTTCAACCCTGAACAATAAGCTCTTCCAGGGGACTGGAACCAATCTACACAAGCCTTCAGCTCCATAGGTCTTATCCATCCAGTTTAGGATATGGAATCCTTGGTTCGTTTTTAAACTGATTGTCACTTTAGTCCTGACAAAGATTTCTCACATCTTGTTCTTGCTTTTTAACTGAATTTATAGCAATTTGAGTTTCTAAAACTCAACTATTACTTTATCCCATTTAAGGAGAAAAATTATGCAGAAAATTAGAAATCTTTTCTAATTCCAAATGTCCAAACATTCTCACTCTTGTTATCAAACTGAAAAAAAATCATATATGATTTTTTAATCTACTTTCTTAGCTTTGAGAATAATCTGTGTTTAAAGTGAAAAATGAGTGGGCTTACTGCCACAATTTAGTTGTGCTAAATTTTTCGGCTATGACTTTAGTGGTGATGGAGACAATTTGCAGGCTGTGGAATCTGTTTATTCTGTTTGGATCTGGCAGCTGGCTGTATTAAGTATCTTGGAGGGCGGGAACAGTGGTGGGAAAAAGCAGTCCACTTTATTTGATGTTCTGTGTTTGTTTACTGATTCCAGTAATAACATTGTACAGCTATTTGAACAGCTGCCTTTTGATTTCCTTCTGTTTACTGTTTAGGTTCAGTAAGCTTGTCCTCAATACTTATTTGTTGAGTGCTCTTTAACTAGTTCTCCTTTATTGAATATGTTTTTATGTATTTTACTCCCTTGTGGTCTAGGTATACTTTGATGATTTAATTTCCTAAAGAAAGAATTTTTACCAAGATACCTCATGTACAGGTACAAAATAACCATGATGAATGTGATCATTATGTACCCAATGTACCAATACATGTTCTTGGTAAAAAATTTAAAAAAAAATAAATTAAAAAAAAGAAAGAAATTTTTTTAAAATTCACAGGTCCTACTGAAGGTGACTTAACTTACTTTCTTGTTGTTCCTTAGCCTTATTATTGTAGTTAAACATTTTATAATTTGATAAATGAAGTACCTTTTGGAATTAAATCAGAATTTCAATCATGTTAAACTACAGTTTATGTTAACTTCCTAAGTCTGCCAACAGGTAGCTTAGTCTACATACTCCAGACTACTTAAAAAGAAATTGGTATGCTAATTGTAAAGTATGTGGATTTTGTTTTAGTTACTTTCTATAAATAGATTGGCTAGAAAGGATACACATACATAGGATAAAATATATAAATTTTGTAATTTTTAGTCTTAGTGTATTTAAATAGACTTGCTGCAAATTTCTCCATATTGTAGGAGCTTTATTTTGTATTTGTAGGTGAGAGACCTGTGCATTGCTTATATGCTGGTGACATTAACTTACCTCTATATTGGATTCCTGGTTTTTGCTTCATTCCCTTCACCTCCATTATCCAAAGATTGTATTGAGCAGGTAAGGCACTGTGTACCTGCCCTGTGTGATTGTTTATAACTTCATGTATGAATAGGAGTATGATACAGTAGCAAGATGTAATGTCAGACAGGCCTGGGTTTGAATACATCTCTGCTATCTCTTTGAAGTGCAAGAATTTTGGTACCTTCCCCATCCTTTCTGAGTTTGTTTCCTTTTCTATGAAATATTATAATGCACCATTTGAATTTTAAAGGTACTCTAAATACTAGACGCCTGTGTGCTCAAATAAATGACTACTATCCTATATGTATATTTTTCTTTGTGTAGAAAAAGTTACCAGGAAGTCTTATGAATTTATAAAGTGTCCACAGAGAATTCATTGAACTCCCTTATTTTCCAAAGCCCAGATCTGAAAATGCCCTGGATAAACTGTCGTTTGTTCATCTCTAATGATAGATGTGACTCCCACTTAGATACTGAGTGGCAGGCAGCAAAACAAAGACAGAATATTTGGCTGTTAAAAAGAGGAAGACTGCCAAGCTTGGTGGCACAATCCTATAATCTCAGCATTTGGTAGACTGAGGCAAATGAATTTCAAGTTTGAGGACAGCCTGAGCAATTTAGCAGATCCCAGACCAACCTATACTAGAGAAACAAGCAGACGTACAGGCAGACAAACAAGAATAGGGGAAGGGAGAATTAATATAAAGGAAAAGTCTTGCTGGGTGTGGTGCCACATGCCTATAAGCCTTGTACTCTGAGAGGCTGGGGCCAGGGGTGGGGATCCAGTTCGATCCAAATTTCAGCCCAGTCTGGGCAACTTTGAAACTTAACAAGATCATATCTCAAAATAAACTTTAAAAGGCTGGTTTTATATCTCAATGTGAAGGTGCCAAGCTCAATCCCCAATACTGCAAAAAAAATCTTTTACCAAGAAGTTGCCATAAGTAAAATATTTATATTTAATTCGTCAAAAACTTGGGAATACATTAGTATCTAACTGGCTGAAAAATTTCTCATAAGAAACAGTATTTCACAGGTGACTTTCTAGTCAGAAGAAACTGCTGTAGGCAAATACTGTAATAGGAAACAGGGAGCTAGATCTAATGCAAAAGAGAAGGGGACCAAGAGATGAAAGGAGAAGGGAGGGAGGGATTGAGAAGAGGATGAAAAAAAGAATTAAAATGTGTTATGTACATCTACTAACTCCACATGAGAAATGTAATCATTATATACTGTAAACATATACTAATTAAAATTCTAACAAAAATTGCTGTACTATGGTATATAATGTGATTTAAGCAGAATTACAAAGTTTATTTCAGCAGAATAGTGTTAATAATATTCTCATTTCTGTAAGAGAAAGAAGTTATTGCTGTTAAAATACTTGGAAATGTTCTTATTCTCTTGATTCCCTTGATTCAGAAGTTATTTGGCAGCCAAACGTTTGCTGAGAATTTCTCCGTCAGAAACAATCCTATATAAAGCCCACTTGCTTGGGGTATTTGTATTGGAAAGGAAAAAAAAAATTGTTTTGTTTTGTTTTGTTTTTTGAGACAGGACCTCTCTATGTTGTTCAGGCTGGCCTCAAAATCATGCCTCAGTCTTCCAAGTGCTGGGATTACAGGCATGTGCCATCACCAAAGAAGGTTCTCGCACCTCAGAAAGGAAAGGGGCTGGTCTTGTTTGTTTATTTGTTTGGGTTTTTTTTTTTGTTTTTTTATCGTTTTGGGGTTTGTTTTGTTTGTTTGATTTTGCTTTTTTTGGTTTTCTGAGGCAAGGTTCCTACATAGTCCAGGCTGGTGTTGAACTCACTATGTAGTCCAGGCTGGCCTCAAATTTGTCTCCTCCTGCTTCAGCCTCCCGAGGACTGGGATTATAGGTGTGCACCATCATGTCTGGCTTTTTCTAAGTGATTAACTTTTTTTTAAAGATATTTACCAAACTAAAACAAAGAAAAAGATCATTAAAGAGTATAGAAATAAGTCCTTTTTAGTGGTAAGCTGTGCAATGGTAGTTCTAGGGGATAGATACCTCATTCTATAATCTTTACTTTGAAAGTGTTATAATCCTTCTGAGGAAGAAAAGCAAGAGCTAGTAAAAAAAAAAGAGAGCTAGTAAGGATAGAATAGCATTGAATTTAATGTGGCATTTAAGAACATTAGAAACAAGTTTCAGTATCATGCTTTCATGCTTGAACCTTACAGAGCAGTGTTTTTTGGTCTACCTGTGGTAAAAAAAAAAAAAAGAATAAAATATTCCTTAAAAGTTTTCTAACAGCATGTGTGTAATGGGCACCAGTTCACATATCACAAACTGAGTAGAACCTGTGTTCAAGGTAAGTAGAAGATATTCCGTTTTATGACTGTTATAGTAAATTTAAATTTTAACATTACCTCATTATCTTTCTTTTAGAATTTTTTAGACAACTTCCCTAGCAGTGACATCCTGTCCTTCATTGCAAGGATATTCCTGCTGTTCCAGATGATGACTGTCTACCCACTCTTAGGCTACTTGGCTCGTGTCCAGCTGTTGGGCCATGTCTTCGGTGACATTTATCCTAGGTAAGGTCTCTTCTCTTGACGAGCAATATGTGCCAAGCACCAGATGACTTTGCAGACAAGTCAGTTCAAAGTATGACTGATCATAAAAATTTGCCTAATGAAAATAGTTACTAAGGATAGATCACTGGTGTCCCTTTCCCAGAAGAGCTTTAAATATAGACGCCACTCCCTTATCCAGAATGATTTGAAGTTCATTCCTTCCAGTATACTTAATTAGCTCTGATACCAGTTATATTTAATTTATTATTTGGTTGCTATTAATCTACACATTACTAAGAATTTCATAGTATATAGTACCTGTGTTGGCGTGTGTGCTACTGAAAAGCAACATTTTAAATTATTGGTCCTTAATACTTGTGTGTTTATTAACATTTGTGCATTTTTACATTAGTGATCAGTTATTTAGAAGTGAAGGTGAGATATATAATGAGTTTAAATTCTAATTTGATGTATAACAAGTTTAAATTACTATGGTGATTACCCTGGGCATTGAGGAATTGTGAGTCCCTTTGGAACTCTGCTCAAATCTACTTAGCCTTTTTGGGGGGGTGCTGGGGATCAAACTCGGGGCCTTGTACTTGGTAGACAAGTGCTTTACCACTGAGCTAAATCCCCAAACCCTCAAAGTTACCTACCCTTATCCAAGAGAAATTTCTATGTATTTTTCAGACTTCGTGTGAAGCTTTCTTGAGGACCCCTGGTTGACTTCTACTTTTAAATTAAGTTTTATTATATGTTCATCCTAGTGAAAAATAGCTAATCCTCTTTTATTTGGAATAAATTACTTAAAAGGAAGAGAACTTTTGAATTTGAAAAAAAAATTGCATTTGCAGTAACTAACCAAACAGTTGGTCTTGATCACTTCTTGTTTGAAGTGAACTGAGGTAGTCTGTCTCTCAGTAAATTTATCTATAAATATGTTGGCTTAAAAACAAAACAAAAATTAAGAGTTGCCAGGTCTCCAACATTGGTAACAGCAGCAATTGATACAGTTAATCTAGTACTGATACAGTTCTAATCTAGAAGATTGGAGTTCAATAAATATAAAATTCCTGTGTGTTTATGCCCTGTGCTGTATTTGTACTCACCAAAATAAATTCAGCAAAGTTATAGATGAAAAATTCTAGCAAATGTATTGTTCCTATTATTTTTTATCTTTATTTTGCAGAATGATGGCTGTTAAAATATTTTTTTTTCTTTTTGGAAGATGGGATTTCCCTTTTGTGTTCACATTATATTTCTTCACTATGATTTATCCGATAGTTACAAATACTCTGCTTGGCCTATCTTGGAGCATAAGTTTTAGTCCCCTTTTGCTCTTTAAATTTATTGATGGCCCCCCTCCACCAAGATCTTTAGTTTTTGCAGGTATATCTGTCAGTATTTAACATATGAGGAATTAAAACTGACAATTTTAAAGTATTAATTTCTCTAAAAATCAATGATAAGGCGAGGCACAGTGGCACATGGCTATAGTCCCAGGTACTTGGGAGCCTGGAGCAGGAGAATCTTGAATTCAAGTCCACCCTGGGCAACAATAGGCAAGACAGCAAGACCTTATTTTTTTTTTAATTACTTTTTTAAAATTACTTTTTTACATGAGTAACATTTTTATGAAAAATAACTATTGCCAAAAAATTGTTTCTAATTTAAAACTCTAATGTCTGCTTTTCTAGTAAAAAAAATTAGGTTCCCTCTCTGTTTCTGTATTGGCTATCATTCTGTATTGTTTTCATTTAAATAAGTGGAAAAAAAACCCAACATCAGAAAAAAAGGAGTATTTTTAATAGCCCTTTCAGATAACTGTGGATATTTTTTTGATACCATGTCAAAGCTTGACAACTGTAGTTTCTTATTGGTCACTTGCAAACCTATTGTTCACTCTTGCATTTTTGTTCTTTACCCCCATGCATTATTTTGTAACATCATGTTTAGTCAATATTGGTTCACTGATTTCTGTAGATCTCCCAAACGTTATATACTTAATTATACATCATCAAAGCCTACATTCATTAGTATCACACACTTTAACACACTTCATTATACATCATCAAAGCCTACATTCATTATATAGACTTTAACACACTTCATTATACACATCAAAGCCTATATTCATTAATATCACAACACCAATTTCATCATAAAAATTTTTAAGTGTGAGATAACTGTCAAGCTCAGGGTGGCAAATGCATGTTCTACAAAGTTCTAGTTTTTATTTGAAAGCTCAAATGTTATCATTGGCAACAAATTGTGCCAGTGGTTTTCCTTAAGGTAACAAGCTCATTATCATTCATTTTAAAGAAAATGTCAGCTGGGTATGGTGGCACATGCCTATAATCCTAGCACTCATGAGGCTGAGGCAGGAGTATCATGAGTTTGAGGCCAGCCTAGACACATACTGAATTCAAGGCCAGCCTGAACTACATACCAACAGCCTGTCCCAAAAAACCAAAATAAAATAAAAATGGCAATGTCGACCACACACCCAAATTTTGATGATCATTGCTACTACTGTCTGCATTTCAAGTGAAAATACAGCATTTATTGGGAAAACAGCTAGATTGGTCTCCAGCTGTGTTGCACAAGTGCTTTTCCTCAAAACAGCCGTTGTACGTCACTGTGCAGCAGATGTGCTTTATGAGGTATTTCCGTTTGGATCACAGAATATTTGGGGGTGGTACTGGGGATCGAACTCAAGGCCTGGTGCTTGCTAGGCAAGCGCTCTACCTCTGAGCTAAATCCTCAACCCACATAAAATATTAAAAAGATATATATTCAAAGCATCATATTTAGTAAAACTAAGTTTTACTTCTCTATCAGGGACTTTTTGTGTTTGTATATATGGAGATTAGGGTGTCACACATACTAAACACACACGGTACCACTGAGCTGTACCCCAACTCTCAGAGACATTTCTTAATTTAAAAATCTTTTTGAGAATATTTTGCAGTAAACAGTATGTTATATAGTACAGATAGGTGTAGTTGCCTCTATCCATGATAAGGGATCAGCAGTTTTACCCACCATTGCTTTGGCAAAACAAATCATGTCTTATATCATTATGAAAATAATTTTTGTCTTAAAGACTTCTTGAAAGGATATTGGGGAACCCTTAGGCTTCATGATCGTATTTTGAGAACTACTACTTTGGAAAGTACACAGAGGTTTTTTCCTTTGATAATACAGAAATAGCAAAGACCCAGCCAGTGTCTCAAAGTTCTGAAGTAATTTTAAGGTTGGAGTTACTGGATAAATAGTAAAATCTTGAAGCCTGGTATCTGTATTTTAGCAGAGATACTAAACGGTATAACTAACTGCTTATTTGTATAAGTAATTTTCTTTATTTTTAATTCTCTTTCATTTTTATCTGGTTTTAAGTAACCTTTGATAATTTGAGTCCAAAGGTTGCTTTGACATATACATTTGGCTTTTGAAAATCACTTTGAGGGGAAATGGAATTATTTCTTGAGCATCAGTGTCAATTTACATTTATCTTTATTTCTATCCAAAACTAATTCCCAAGACTCAAATAGTTAAAATATTTAGCAAATATTCTACTCATGGTAAATAGTGAGTAGCTTTGAGTCAGTCTGAAAAATAAAACTTGTCCATTTTGCATTTCCCTTAATATAAAATTATTTTTATTATAAATATAAGATTAAATACTTTACAAAAAATTGTTAAATATAGAAAAGAGGAAATATTACCTGAAATCCCAAATTGTAATGTAGTCAGTACTACCAAAGTATATTTCCTTCTGATATTTTTTTCAAATGTTTTTGGATTTTCATATGTACTGAATATTACTAGCTTTTTCTTGATTGCTTAGATGATTTTCTTTTACCATTTAAGTAATAATGATAAGTTATTTTTAATCATTTTTACTGCATTCTTTCAGGTAAATTGTTGCTTCACTGTTCCTAGAATTCTTTTGTTTTTCCATAAATACCCTTAGGTTAATAGCTTTTTTCATGGTTTGGATTATGTTTTCAGGATAGTCCAGGTGGAATTATAGATCAAAGAATGTGGATTCTGGTGGATAGCACCGTTTTGTGCACCTAGCATTTAGCCTCTATCTCTGTCTGATGGCATTGAAAGGCCAGTTTCACTGTCTCAGGATCAACATCGAGTACTCTCATTGCCCCCTATTTTTGCTGTGATTTTACTGGCAAACTTATGCACTCATTTTAAAGATATTAGAAGTGAACTTTAATCTCATATTAATAGTTACAATTTGCCTTTTATATTTTTTTCTTTCCTTTAAACTCTTTTCTCCCCTTCTAGCATTTTCCACGTGGTCATTCTTAACATAATTATTGTGGGAGCTGGCGTGATCATGGCCTGTTTCTACCCAAACATAGGAGGAATCATAAGGTACTGCCAGTAGGAATTTATATACTCGTCTGTATTTTTATGCATTTTGTGCTGCTGTTATTGTTGTTATTTTAATTATATGAAATGCCTGTGAGTCTTTTGAACTGGTAGTGCTGAAATGTAGTTCTCTGATATCAGTTTAGATGCTCATTGAATTCCATTTCTGGGAACTGACTTTAGAAAGCCCCATTATCCCTGAGCATTGGCCATTTCTCTCTCTCTCTCTCTCTCTCTCTCTCTCTCTCTCTCCCCCCATACTCCACTCTGTTTCCTTTCTCTTTATCCAAAATAAAAATCATGTTTAGTATATAACTATTGGGAGTACCACGGAGGTCCTTTTTTATGTTAAGGCTACGTCCTATCTTCCTTAATCCATTTCCATTTTAAAACAATTTAGTGTCAATTGGAGTAAGAATGTAAGGATTTAGATCTCAGATGGTTTGTACCTTAATATCCTTTCCCTTAAAAAGTTGTGACAGGTTGAGAAGAGGGGAATAAAGTTGTGACCCCAGATTCTCATGGGAAACGGGTTCAGAATGATTTGATTTCTCTTCTTTAATATAGATAGTAATGCTGAGTCACCCTTCCCTTAAAAAAGGGAAAAGAAATGAGAGAGGAGATTAGCAGCCTGAGGCTTACTGAATGTAATGGATTTACAAGTTCCTATTAAACTATTTCTCAAGAAAACTAGTAAAGGGAGAAGAAAGTGCCTGTTTCTCTTGTCACAGTCTCATGTTTAGTTATTCTTGTTGTTATCTTTGATAATTATGCTAAATGCCATGGAGGGACTCATCTGTTCTCATTCTTAAACAGATGCTAGCGTTCTCTCACAAACTCAGAATGTGTAATTAGTTTAGTTTATTAAGATCAAAGATAGGAAACCCATCTCCAGATGTTTCTGAGGAAGTAGCCACAATCACTGAGACACAGGAACTTTGGAGATTTGAAGGATGAATAAATACTCTGTCAACAGATGCTGTAAAAGATGAACAGGAAATAATATTTTATATTAAGAAGTAAAATAAGTTTTAAACCCAAATAGCAGCAGCAAATGAATCAAAAGTAATGTTGCAATATGAGTCTGAGAATGATTTAAATTGTACTAGATTTACCTTAATTATAAATTTTAAAAAGCAAAATGCAAGATGAATATTAATCCTCAAAGCTTTTATTTTACAGATATTCAGGAGCAGCCTGTGGCCTGGCCTTTGTATTCATATATCCATCTCTCATCTATATAATTTCCCTCCGCCAGGAAGAACATCTGACATGGCCTAAATTAATCTTCCACATTTTCATCATCATTTTGGGCCTAGCTAACCTAATTGCTCAATTTTTTATGTGAAAACTGGTTTCTCAAGATCTTTCATGGTATTTTGAGCCTTGACAATACTCCTACATAAACTTGATTATAAATGCTGATGTTGCTGTAATTCTAAATGTTTTTCTATGATAATTTGAAAGCGAAGGAAATAGCAAGCCATTGATAAGTATTTTTTTATTAGAGTGGGAAAAGGAGCAATAAGAATGATCTTAGTCTCTGCCTTTCTTATATTCACTCACTTTTATGTTCTCATTTATCTTTTCTTTGTAAAAATGTGGGAAAAATAGTGGGCTAAGTCATAGTGGGCTTTGTTTTTATAAACAAAGTAGGTGGCTTTATTTTGGCTACAATAAGGATTCTCAGGGTGTCATGGCAGCTTATTGCTAGACTGTATTTGTTTTATGTTTTGGTGTTCTTCTATTTTTTTACTTGCTAGACCATATCTACAGTTTGCCTAAACCTCTACTGTTCGGGAAAGTAAACCAAATACCTCATCTTTAATTTCCATGGCATCAGTGTTAATAGAATGAATTTTTAACTGAGTCTTTAATCTCTGTAGAACAAAACTTAAAAACAGTGTCAGTGTGGGCTCTACAATCAGAAATGTATGCAAAATAAACAAAGTAGGAGAGTTTGCTGCTGTCTGGCTCCTCTTTTATTTCTAATCCAGTTCCATTAACTTAGGTTAAAATCATAGTTCCCCAGACCAGAGTTTGCACAGGAACAAGAGTGATTGTCCCCATAGGCCCAGGAGACTTCTTGCGTTTTGGAGCCTCATGTATTGTACAGGCTTCATGGTGATCCCAGTGGAGAAAGCAGTGGCAGAGAGGACCCTCTGAGGCCCTGAAGGGCACAAAAGAGTGGAGAAGGGGCCAGCAGGGCTGAGATGCCTGGTATATCTTGGATCCTCTGGGCATGAGAATGCTTTGTTTCCCAGAGGGAAGGATTCATTCTGTTTGTGTATGATCTCTGTAGAAAGAGACTCAATCTGCTTGTTCTATAACTAGTAGGGCAGAGTTACATCTCCACAAGAAAAATTTAGACCTGAAAAAACAGTAAGAATCTGAATTCTTGGAATTAATACTCTTCCACTTTTCTCCCAAACTATAAGCTAAACCAGAATCCAAATGCGTGCAACACAATCTCTGTGTTCAGAACAGGACTGCCTACTACCAACATGTAGAGTTATCTGATTTTAGGCTAAAGTTAAGACACGTATTATGTTGATACAGATTCCATATCCTAGGACAGTGTGTAGATTTGTGTAATTTCCATCCTTTGAGAAAGACGAGTGAAATGGTTCCTGTAAACCTAGTAAGGAGACCCAGATTTAAGATGGGGCCTTACTGTCTTTCAGGTCTTACTTTTGTTTGTTTCTTTGTTTTTTCTTTTGAGACAAGGTCTTGCTATGTAGTCCAGGCTGGCCTTGAACTCACTATGTAGCCCAGGCTGGCCTCGAACTCGTAGCAATCCTCCTGCCCCTGCCTCCCGAGTGGTGTGATTACAAGTGTGTGCCACCACACCTGGTGCCTATTCTTTTTTAAAATTAATTTTATAGGGTTAGGTATTTAGCTCAGTAGTTAGAGTGCTTGCCTAGCAAGCACAAGGCCCTGAGTTTGATCCCCAGTACCAAAAAAAAAAAAAAAAAATTAATTTTATTGGTACTGTTTTGATATATGTAGTGATCATATTCATCACTGGGAATTTGTACCTGAACATAATATGTCTTGATTCTTCTTTTATTCCCTATTCCTCTCCCCTGCCTTCAACCCTTCTTCTCCTTCTTATTTACTACTTTCTATTATCTGTTTTTTATTTTGCTCCTTATTTATATTTTGGATTTCTCATGTAAGTGAAACCATGTGATATTTAAACATGTGTCTGATTTGTTTCACTTAACATTATAGTGTCAAGGTGCATCCACGTACCTACAAATGACTCAAGTTTATCTTTCTTTATGGCAGAGTAGGGGCTGAGGATTTAGCTCAGTGGTTAGAGTGTTTGCTTAGCAAGCATAAGGCCCCGAGTTCAATTCCTGGCACACAAAAAAAAAAAACTTTATGGCAGAGTAGTACTCCATTGTGTATAAAAACCACATCTTCTTTATCCATTCATCTATTGATGTGCATATAGGCTGTTTTGAAGATTTAGCTATTATAAATTGTGCTGTTGTAAGCGTGGGTATGTGTACATCAGTATAATATGATGACTTTAACTGTTTGGGGAGGTAGCTGGGTCAAATGGAATTTCTATTTTCAGTTTTTTGAGGAATTTCTGTACTAATTTCCTCAGTAGTTGTACTAGTTTACATTTCCACCAACAATGTAATACAGTTTCTTCCCACATCCCCACAGCCTCACCAGCATTTATTATTATTGTATTTCTTGATGATAGCCATTCTTTCTGGAGTAAGATAGTATCTCAGCTTTGTTTTAATTTGCATTTCTCGACTGGCTAATGATGTTGAACATTTTTTTGTTTATTTATTGGCCATCTGTACTTCTTCTGAGAAGTGCATATTCATTTTGTTGCCCATTTTTTGATTGGATCTTTTATGATCTTTTATTGTGGGCGGCTAATTTTTTTGGATTCTTTATGTATTCTAGATGGTAGTCCTCTGTCCAAGGACTTCTTAAAACTCTTTTTTAAAAAGAATCTCATTATGTAGATTTTCAAGCACAAACAAAAATACAGAATAATATGGCAAACTCCTATGCACCCATCCTTTACATTTACTTCTCCTGTCCTTTTTTCTTTCTTTTCTACTGAAGGGTCTTAAAGCCAATCTCAGACATGATATCCTTTCATCTCTACAAACCTTAGCAGCTATTATTAGCCAATTAACCTTAGTTACATTTATTATGGACATGGTCTCAAAAATTTTTCCTAGCAGAAACTGCTGGTAGAAGTTAGGTTAATTGAATGAATGAATGAAAAGGATGTTGCATGGGGAAGTATCTGGAACTTTATGACTTTGGAATCTTGTCCAGTTAAGACACATAGGATTCACAACTAGAAGCTTCAAGAGATCTTCTAGGCTCAATCTTTTTTTTTTGTTTGTTTTTTGTTTCAGTTTTCTATGTTGTTGTTTGTTTTGGTTTGGTTGGTTGGTTGTTTTTTGCTATTTAGAGACAGTTTTCATTGCCTCTTTTCATTAATGAATGTTAATGCTTTAGTACATGTGCAAAATCTGAGGTATTTTGCTTGTTTAACAAAGGGAATTTGAGAATTAATGTATTATTTTATAAACTAAAAACAGTGTGGATCTCTGCTTTTGTTTTCTTTAAAAGACTTGATCCAGAACTTCTAAAATCCTGTTAGACGTATGCTGAATAGCTTTCCTTCTTAAGTTTTTAGACAAGATAGGACAAGGAAAATGTAACTAAATTTGATACCTATTAATGATCATCCAAAATCAGTTGCATCAACACACCCAAAAAATGCATTGGAATACAGAATAAATTTGTCCACAAAAAGGAGCTATGTTAAAGAGAAATACTTTATTTACATTAGGTATGTTTTGCAAATACTCTACAGTTACTAACTGTAGTGGCGGAGGAGTTTTCTTTTTCTACTTGGCGTTTATTGGGAGAAATTTTTTTTTATTTATCCATTTCTATAAATAACAATAAACTGCAATGTTCATTGCTTTGGAGGACACAAAGATGTATAAGACATCTTTACTGAAGTAATTTTCAATGTAGTAAAGAAACTATGTACACAGTTAACAATATGACAGTTTATGCTGAGGTCTGTTAGAGAAACAGATCCATTTCAGTTGGAGTCCTAAGAGAGGACTGGTAAAAGACACTGAATTGTAAAGCAACAAGGATCCACTTTCAGGCTATGCCTAATAACTGTCCAAAATTTAAATATTTGGTACATTTGCCAGCAGATGGAATCATGCCTGTAAAGTGTGTTATGTTCTGTTTTGTTTTGTTTTGTTTTTTTTGTTTTGGTAATGCTAGAGAGTGCTGAGCTACATCCCTAGTCCTTTTTATTTATTTATTCTTTTTGAGACCGAATTTTGGTAAATTGTAATCTTCTTCCTGCCTTAGCCTCTCAAGTAACTGATACTACAGTCATGTGTTACCGCACCTGGCAAATGCTTTTATTTGGATAAATTTCTTCTGAGACAAGTTTTATGAAATGTGCTTATTGCTGCTGCTGCTTTTTTTTTTTTTTCCTTTAGTACTGGGGATCAAACCAAAGGCACTCTATCATTGAACAATGCTCCCAGACCTTTAAAATTTTTTTTTATATTTTGAAATAAGGTCTCCCTAAGCTGCTCAGGTTGGTCTCAAATTTCCCATCAAGCCTCCTTAGTAGCTAAATTAGGAGCATGCACCACCATACCCAGCTAACTGCTGCTTTCTGTTATTATTCTCTTTGCATTTTTAGCACAGTGTGTTACTCACTTCTGTGAATCATGGACAAAAAAACACAACTGATTAATAGAGGGAATAATAATGCATTTGGGTGGTACAAATAGAGTCTATAAAATTTTCCTTTTAGTTGGGGGTGTATGTGGCTTTGTGGTGGAGTGCTTACCTAGCATCTGTCAAGCCTAGAGTTCAATCTCCAGCACTAAAAAGCAAAACAAAACAAACAAAAATTTCTGTCTAGAAACTTGATTTGTATCAGTAGGAAAAAATATCAATTTCACATATTTTCTTTATAGAACACTAACTTACTGCTTTTTAGAATCAGGTTTTTGGTTTTTTTTTTAATCTCAATTTGAATGTCCAAAACCAGTTCCAAGTCTAGTGGATGCCTAAACAATAGAATGTTACATTAGTTTATGATCCAAAGTGAAATGAATTCCCCACTTGCGCACAAAATGACCTAGCTAGCCCCAGTTTAATAGTCAACTGCCAACTCCACTTAAGATTATGTAAATACATATTGCAAAACAGCACTGACGGGAATCTCATAACCTAAACAATAGTCTCTGAAATGTAATTTGTCTTTTTATAGAAAAGAAGAAATTAAATCAGGATCATTTTGAAGAAAAACATCTCTAGGATTTTTTTTTATTGAATTGTGCTGGGAAATGCTGTTGCCTTTTAGTACTGGCCCCCAGGGCAGGAAGAAACTAGGTTCCATCTTTTGTGGTGTCGGACTTCTCCAGTGACTGTCCCTGTGTCTCCTCATCATGCTGCAAGGAGACCTCCCCAGTGTTCTGATCTTTTAGAAAGACATCCATTAGATTATGTTAACTGAGACCTAAAATGACAGTCCCCTTGGGACAGTAAACTGTTGTGACCTCTCCCTGTAAGAACACTGAAAATGAATGTTGTTACTTCATTAGTTTCATTTCAGGTAAGTGTAATCCAGTTCCTGGCAAAAGCTTGGTGCCATAATTTTCCAGAGGCATTTCTAGGCCATTTCTAAGCCAATTCTGATTTCCTGGCTTCCTTAAGTAAAATTACTTTCTTTTCTGATATCATCTTTTCTTGGTTTTCTACATCTTCTAAAAAGCTAGAGTAAGGCTCTATCTTTTTAAAAGATTGAAAATGTCTCCATTCTCTCTGTTATGTCAAACAACATAATACAGGACTGACACAGGGATGAGAAGGAGCTGTCTCTCCAGACTTTTCCTTCTTTGGCTCTTTCTCAATCTCAAGTGATCCAGTTATGTTTAGTCATAGCAGTTATTCAGTATATACTTGCTTAATTAGTTCTCTCTCCTGGCTTCTCCTCTAACAGAAAACAATAAGTTAATTGCCGTTACGTTTTATTCTCCCCCCCCCCCAGTTTGGGTCAGTTGAATTCAAAATCAGTGTCTCGGTGGATATTTTTTAAGTACTTCCTGGATGCCAGATCTTGTCTGAACACTGGGCATGCAGCGGTGAACAAGCCAGATGTGACTGTCGCTTAGCATCCTTTGCCCACCCTCCTCAACCAGCCTGTGTCCTCTTCCCCTGGTGCCACTGAGGTACTTTCGCCCTTTCCTGCTGCCCTGCCTCTTGAATGCTGTGATGAAGCCACATTACACATGTTCTAAAGAGTGTATAGTGACACAATAAATGGGACTTTGTAAAGTGAGCTATGTTTATCAGTGTAAAACTTTTTCAAATCCAGTAATTATAGTAATATAAAATTGTGTGGACAAGGAAGAAACTTGGTGCAGTACCAACTCCTGTAATCTCAGCTATTTGGAGGCCGAAGCAGGATCGCAATTCAAGACTGGTCAATTTAGCAAGAGTCTGTCTCAAAAGAGAGGGGCTGGGAGTGTAGCTCAGAGGGGAGTACTTCCCTTGTTTGTGAGGCACTGGGTTCAGTTCCCAGCACCAAAAAAAAAAAGGCTGGAAGATGCTGCAGAAAAATGGACATGGGTAACGTGAAGGTGTGGATTCTAGGTGAATCGCTTATGCTGTTACTTCATAACAGATTTTTCTGTTTTCATAACAGATTACTTTCATAACAGATTTTTCTAAAAAGAAATCTGGGATAAATCATACCAAAGAAGACTTGCAGAACTGAGGTAAAGAAGCTACCTACAAAGACCCTTCCAAAATGGGTTACAGGGACAGAGCCAGGTGTTGTGGGCTCTAAAGCCTACATAGTTTTGAATTCTCTCTTTAAGGAAAAACATACAAAATTAGGAGGGCACTCATACAGGTGAGGAAATCTGGCTTTAGCTTTTTTTAACTCTCAGATAAACCCCTCAGGGGAGAGGAGAATGAGGAAAAATTTCAGGCACCCTGTTTGATATATCAAGCTTTGACTTTGCTACCTGTAAGAATTGCAACCCCTGGAGATTGCACTCAGGGCCTTCACTCCAAGCTACATCCCCATCCCTTTTTATTTTGAGACAGTGTCTCATTAAATTGCCCAGGTGGAGCTTGCATTTGCAGTCTTCCTGCCTCAGCCTCTGAGAGTGCTGGTATTACAGGCATGGGTAACCATGCTCTGCTAAGAACTTCAACTTTTATCAAACTTGAGCTTTTGGGGTTAGGGATTTAGCTCAGTGTTTAGAATGCTTGTCTCACAAGCACAAGGCCCTGAGTTCAATCCCCAGCACACCACCCCGCAAAAAAACAAACAAACTTGAGCTTTTATTTATGGAAGAGTCAAACAGAGATTTTACAAAATAGCTTGGGATACAAGTTCAGTAGTGGTTAATTCAGAATCAAAATAGGACATTTTTCTTCCTCAAATTGGAGAGTTTTTACCTGGGGTCAGTCTTGCAGGCAATTACTTTTTTAAAAATAATCTTTACAGAGATAATAATCAAAGAATACTGTTTACTTTTCAAATGGTTGTTAGTCTGCCCTAGGGATGAAGGACATTGTAAGGGTTCTTTCAGGAAACAAGCCAGCAAAAGCAACAAACATCGTGTTTATTTCTATTCCACTTCATTTCTACTCCCTTAAAGTCAACTGTAAAGAATTAACTTGAAATTTTTTAGAAGACAAGTTAGAAATTTGTGACATTGCCTGAAGAGAAGAAACTAAAACTTGATTCAAATAAACAAGTATTTCTTAGTGCCATACTATCATCCCGTACCCGCACTGCTCATCCAGATGAGCAGATCCAGTGCAGAAAACTTGTATCGATTGTCCTAGATCTGGAAAGTCAAAGATAAGAGTCCTCTTGGCTGGCGCTGCCAGAATTCTCTTGATTTAATATAAAACTGACTGTGCCCTGCTCTGTAAAGTCCTTCAGAGCCCTAACTGAAAAATGGGCAAGGGCTTTGTAAGAGAAGACTGCAAATAAACCCAAAGGAAAACAAGTTCAGGAACAAACACCTAATGACATGCTACAACACGAATAAACCTCAGAAACATGCTAAGTGACAGAAACCAGACGCAGAAGACTATGGCTGGGTTTACATGAAGTGAGTAGAAAGGGCACACTTCATGGAAACAGAAAACAAAGCAGCAGCTCTCTGCGACCAGGAGTGAGAACGTGGCTTACCTGTAAATGGGCATGGGGAATTTTCTAGGGTAAAGAAATGTTCCAAGAGTGGATTGTGGTGTTAGCTGTACACTTACATTGTTTGAATTTCATGGTATGTAAATTATCCCTCAAAGCTATTTGTTTTTAAGTTCAACCTCTTTAGTAGAAAAGTAATACCTTGCTTTCTATTTGGTAAATACTACTAATAATAATGTCTTGACAAAAGTGGAAAACCAACACTCAGACCCAAGTAGTAAGTGTAAAAAGTAGGCACAGACTTTCTGAAGGTAATTTGGAGATACTGCCTCCAAAATCTCGAAATGCTCATGTATTTGACTCACTTTTAGAGGTAAGTACTAATGAAATAATTGGGCAGATATGCTCCCACACAGAGCTATTCATCTCTTTACTGTTTGTAGTGGAAAAATTAGAAACAACCTGAATGTTCAGGGATAGAACATAAATTATGAAATATCCATCCCAGAGAATACTTTATAGCTGCTTAAAATGATGTAGATGTATATATATAATGTCAAAAATATGTTTATAAGTGAGATTATAATTAAATATATATAGAATTAAGAACTTTTGTTTACACATATGCATGGAGAAGGGCTGGAAATTTAACAAATATCATCCATTACCTCTAGCACATCTTTTTTGTTGTCTTTTATTTGTATTATCTAAAGTTTTAAAGTAAAATGTTTCATGTTTTATGGAGGAATCAATAAAAGTTTTTCTTAAAAACTATCTTCCATTGGCTTCACTTTAATTATATAGACCCGTTCGGTATTAACAGCAAAGATTATTTATAGTCCAATAATAATTGTACTTTTGGTGTTTTGATAAAAATGACAAAGCTACAATAACTTGTATACCACTTTGGCTATGTTGCCGTATCTAGAGACATTTAAACACAAGTTTCCTCCTTGTTTACTCAGTCTGACATATAAAACCCCTTTGAAATAACTGTGGTCTGCAGGTTTGGAAGGACCAACCTAGAAAATAAAGTCTACAATTTTTAGGCTGATATCCAAGGCCCATATTTATTACAGTCTTCCTACTGTACAACTTTATTCTGGCCCTACTCCTTTATTTCGTTTACTTTTATATTTGGCATGCTCTAGGCCTGGTGTGTCTTTTTGCTCTATCTTTCAAGATGTTACTTGAAAAATCACCCTTTTTAACTGCCTCTCAGTTCATTATATACCCTTTTCTTTGCTGCCCAGCACCTCGCATATGCATGTATTGCAGCATTTATCACATTATCATTACTGGCTGTGTCTGTTTCTCCAGTTAGATTGGGAATTTCTTTTTTGTCTGCACAGAGTTTAATGCAAGACAAAAGAAGATGTGCTTGCAGTAAATTTTAGTTGAATGAGTGCACAGAAAAAGACCCAGTCCTTGCCCTTCAGGGTCTCACAGGCTAACACATGATTAGCCCTATAATAATAGTAAGATGTAAATGAACTTGCAGAACAGGCAGTGATGAATTTAGCCTAGGTGGTTAGGAATTGTTTCCCAGTGTAAGGTCCATTTGAATTAGGCTTATGTGACAAGTTGACAAAGAAAAAAGTCTTGAGTTCATCCTGTAGAAAGTGGGGACAACCCAGCATTGTACCCTGAACCTCAGCTCTCCAGGTATCCTTGCTGTCCCAACTTCCCTTTCATCTCACTGTCAAAAGCCACTGAAAAATATCCTGTTAGGGTGCTGAATTGGCACTCTAATCTCCGGGCAGAGTTTGCTGATTTGGCCACATGTGTTTGGGTGGTAAGAAAAAGTGCTGGATGAGGCATGAAGAACTGGTTTCTACTCCAGTCCTAGCTGAATAGGCTGGATATGAGACTATTTCTTTATTCTATTTATCTTGCAAATTAGAAATGATTATAAGAATAGTAATTCCTCTCTTACTTTACTCAGAGTTTGAAAGAATTTAGAACACATTATGTTAAAGCCCTTTATTAAGCTGATACTGTACCAATACTCAGGATTGTTATTTTCTGAAAACACTTCCTAAAAAGGGCCAGACCACTTCTCCCAAGGGATTTTTAACAGCTTGAGAAGCATGACAGTGAATTGCAGAAAGAAATCTTGTCTCCTTTGTATAGTCCGATCAGTCATTTTCAGGTGATTGTAGGTAGTAAGCCATCTGAAAATCAGAGGAACACAAAACATTGGTGTATTTCATTACATCACACAAATAGGACTATTTAGTTGTGTTTATTAGAAACACCATGATTCTATCACATACCTGCAAATAGAAATTGTGAAGCTACCATACTCCCCAGTCCCTACCCCAGTCTAGGCCCAAAATAGAATTACTTGAGCTCTTACTGTAGTAACCAGGATTCTCCATAGGAGCAGAACCAATAGGAGAAATGGATATATAGATAATAGGGCTGTGGAGGAACATTTATTTTGAAGAATCGACTCCTGATTGTAGGGTTAGGCAGATCCAAACTGCTGAGTAAGCTGGTGGACTGCACACCGTGGGAAGAGAAGACATTGCACTCAACTACAAAGGCAATCTGCAGGCAGGATTCTCCTGTGAGTAACCAGTTTTTGTCTTAAGGACTTCAACTGATTGGGTGAGGCCTACCCACTTATGGAGAGTAATCCACTTTGCTCAAAATCTCATTTAAATGTGACTCTGACATCAGAAAACCCTCACAGCACATCCAGATGTGTTTGGTCACATAGCTAGGTACCAACGTCTTGCAAAATTGAAATTAATCATCACACTCTCCGATTTACAAACCACAGCAGCAGTTGGAAATGTCCCCTCCTGTCAGTTATCCAGGAGTTTCCTAAGGCAGGTGAATGTCCAAGCACAATGCCAGGCATATGTTTTCAGGGTGACAGCGTGTCATGTGATGGCAGAACCAACAGACAGCATCTCTGAATCACTAATGGGTACAGTTTGCCCGGGCCACCAACCCTAGGACCCAGAATGCAGTGATTGGGCCCTTCATCAGGCCATTGCTCAAGCACAGCAAAAAGCTGTGCACTCACACGGCAGTTCTTATCCTGTCCGTTGGGCCTCGACTGATCCAAAAGGCAGGTGGGTTTAGGTAACAACCCCTTGGAGACCACTGAGCCTCTCCTCTGCCCAGGAGCCTGCCCTTCCCACTTTCAGATTTCCCCAAACAGCAGAGCAGATGCCACCTACTTTCTTGTAAAAAAAAGAAAAGAACAGAAGAAAAATTAGAAAATTCAGAAAGGCATTAAGAGAAAAAGAAAACCCATAGTTCTACCGCATTAACATATTAGTGTTCAGAAGGCAAAATACATTGAAACACACTTCCTTTAACATGCTATTTCCCAAATGTTTGATTTTTTTTAATGATTAGGTTACTATATGCTACTTTATAATTTATTTAATGAGTTCCTGGACATTTTCTCCAGCTTTGCTATTTTGATTAATATGATTTTTGTTGTCATAAAATCTTGCATGCATGTTTTTACTATATCCATTCACATGAAATAAATTCTAGGAAGCAGAGTTGATGGGCTAAAGGCTATAGATTTTGCAAAGGCTTTTGCACAATAAATATGGTCAAAGTGTCTTCTTGAAAATGATACTAATTTGTACTGCCACTATTAGTGTAAGAATGCCTTCTTCCATGAATCCTGTATTTAAAACATATTTGCTGGCTAAGAAGCTTAAAATGGTATCTTCGTGTTTCAGCTTCTACTTCTTTGACTACTGTGTAAGACTAATGATTTTAAGGTATCCTGTTATTGTTGTACAAATGCAAGTCTAAATTGCATCAGACAGCCCTGCATCCTGATTTGAAATTTTGGTGAAGGTATATTTTATTGTTTTTCTAAGTCTTTTTAAAATTGTCGTCTTGGATCCTTTGTTTCTGGTGACTTTTTACCCATAGCTGGAGCATGAATAATGCCCCATAGTTAATCAGATTTAGCCTGCTGCAGATATTGATTTTAGTTTATCATGTTAACTCAAGGGAAATCTCTGAGAACAAAGCTAAGTGTTGGAGAAATGCCAGTCAAATGCTGTCAACCCTGACCGGCTTCCCTTAGGCCCAGTCTTCTGAGAGCAGTTACACCACAGTCCCCAGCTGTATGGAAATTCCTGTTGTTACTCACTACTCTAAATTAATGTGGTTATTATTTTATCACTAGCACCTTCATTTTGCCAGACACAGGTGAACACTCAGAAAATATTTATTGATGGAATACATAAAGTTTCTGATAGGAAAAAAAGAGTTTGTTAAAAAAAAAAAACAAAAGAGAACAAATGGATAGATGTTTTTCTCAACTCTAAGAGTAATAGCTGATTAAGTGAAATAAATCAGACTCTTATCAGGACACATCGAATTGTTTCTCTGATATGAGAAACCATACGTGTAAATAAGGACAAAGGGGTATAATAGATATTATGTTAAAAAAAAAAGAGAGACAGTATTCAAAAGAGGAGAACTAGATAGGGAAAAGGGGGATAAAGAAAGTTAAAAATAAGATGAAGGGGAAAAAAATGGAAAAGTGTAAATAAACTTGTTGCAAATAGAGAGGGGTGGGTGAATGGAAAAGAGGGGAGGGGAAGGGGGGGAAGCCAAGATACATCATGTACAGGTACAAAATAACCATGTTGATTATGATCATTATGTATGTAATGTACCAATACATGTTCTTGGTAAAAATAAAAATTTTTTTAAAAGGCATTAAGAGTAATAGCTGTCTTAAATTTCAGGACCCTTGTTGAAATCACATGGAAAAAACATTAGTTTTGATTCTATAAAATATTAAACTATACATCCAAAAATCATAAACTAAATTAAAAGTGAAGTATCAAACTGGGAAAATTTGCTATATGTATATGATATATTAATATAGAAATAAATAAGCAGAGGTCTGAGATATTCCAGTACAAAAATGGCAAAAGAATATAAAACAGGCAATTTGCAAATGAAAAATAGAAATGACTGACAGCTACACAATAACAAAGAGAAACCATTTCCTAACAAATGTTACTAACAAAAAGAAAACAACCATAGCGCTTGTCTCCCAGGAGGGCACAGGGAGCTGGCCTACTTGACTGTAGATCTGCAAACAAAGTTTTTGGAAGTCCAACCTAGACAAGGACTTGGTTTTCTCTGCGGTTTAGCCATTTAGGCCGTACTTTATGAGTAGTGTATAACAAAAGCCCTCAGTGCTGTCAACACGCTAGGGGAGGGCTAAGAGAATAGGTTCATATTCAAGTATTATTTGATTACAAGTAGGTAGAAATCAAATAAAATTTATTAGTTGAGGGGGTTTGTTTTCATTTTCCCAGTACTTAGGGTTGAACCCAGGGCCTTCATGCTGAGCTACATTCCATACACCCAACCCTTTTTAAAAACATTTTTATTTTTATACACTTAGTGGCCTCTCTCACTAAGTTGCCCGGGCTGGGCTTGAATTTCTCAATTCTCCCGCCTCAGCCTCTCAGAGTGCTGGAATTAGAGGCATGCACTGTGCTCAGTTGAGAGTGTTTTCTACATATAGTCCATCTACACTTTCTTTCAGTCTTCATGCCTTCAACTAAAGAATTACCAATGACGATAAATAATGATGAAATTACTTGTATCACTGTAACTGCTTTTTACGGGGTATTGGTCTGTCAGAGGTACAGAATGACAGAGTGAAGGATCAACTTTGTCATGTGTAGCCACATAACAAATAAAAATGTACTATTTCAAACTCTCTTCCCTCTTTCAAAAGACTGGAGTAATTTTTTGTTTTTTGTTTTTCCCTTGAGACAGGATCTTGTTTGCTGCCCAGGCTGGCTTTGAACTCTTGAGCTCAGTTGATCCTCCTGCCTCGGCCTTCTAAGTAGCTGGGACTATGGAAGTGCAATACCATGCCTGGCTCTGAGTAGACTTCGATAGAGATTTTATCATTAGCACATTTCTCAACACAGAAAATTACAAATCATATCAGCTTCAGAATTCTTTTTTCTTTTACTCATTTTTATTTTTTCATTTTCTTTTCTCCCCCTTGCTAATCACAAACCACAAATGTAAATTTCTGCAAGAGCAGGGTGCCATATCACAAAAGATCAGCCTAGCTTCAGAGTCTCTCATTCTTTTCCCTACTTAGAGGACAGATTTTTTTGTTGTTGTTGTTGTTGAATCAGTACCATAATTTGCATCTGACAGGACAATGGGCCATATTCTTCTTCCACACACAGAGCTATGCTGACAACACCAACTATTGCTCAGAGATAGAGGCAGAATTTGGCATAGCCAGTGCTAGATTCAGCCTGATTTTAAGAAGCATAATGGTCAAATTAACATCTGATGAAGAAACAAACCAGCTGGTGGATTTGGAAGTTTCCCCTGAAACTCTCCTTTGAAATTTCCAGCCCAGTGTATGAAGTAATTCCAGGCCCTAATAAGCCGCAGAGCCTCTCTGGCTGAAAATAAGAAGCAAAATGATTGTGTGCTGGATCCATGAGTATGTATGCCAGGGGGTAATTTATTGTTATCTTCCATGTCCTGGTTCTCCTATGATTGAGAGGTTCTCCGTGGTTTTCAGAAGACTTTTCTGATATTCGATTTTTCTCCCCACAGTGTCCCTGAAATATGAGTCAAACGTTCCATACCTGCGTTCACATGAGGAAGCTGGGAACCCAGAAAGGTGATCAAATTTCCAACTCTCACAACAAGGAACTCTGGGTTCTCAAGTGGTCATGGAAATTTAGTCAAAATGGAAATAAAACTTCCTCTTACTTACGTTGTCTTCTCTGTTTGTTTAAAATTGAAATCTTTTTCCATTTCTTCTGTTCCTAGGAGACTGAGTTTTTGACACCTATAAATTTGGAATCTTCTGTAATTGGGACCAGTTTTGGTCAGGATACTTCCGTGATCCGGTTAGGAGGAGCCTCTCTTTTTTCGGTGCTAGGGATCGAACTCAGGGCCTTGTACTTGTGAGGCAAGCACTGTAACCCCCGAGCTAAATCCTCAGCCCATGGAAGAGCCTCTTCTTAGGCCCCTTCTCCCACTATGAGCACAGCCCTCTTCTGACTGAACAGATCATTGTTGGTAGATTTCACCAATACAGTCTTGCAGAGAGGGTTTAGACTGATCATTTAATTGCTGGCTCTGCAGAATCCAGTCTTTAAATCCCACTCATTCGTTTATATTTTTCTTAGTAAATTGTTTTTTAAAACTGGGAGGAGGGCACTAGTGGAGATGAAACCCAGGGACTCTACTACTGAGCCATACTGCCAGCCCTTTTTATTTAATTTTGAGACAGGGTCTCCCTAAATTGCCCAGGCTGGGTCAGAACATGCAGTTCTCCTGCCTCAGCCTCCCAGAGTGTGAGATTACAGGCATGTGCCACTACACCTGTGAAATTAAGTATCTTAAATAATCAGGGTCAAGGACTAGCTCTGTGGTAGGGTGTGTACTTTGCATGTGCAAGGCCCTGGATTTGATCTCCAGCACCAGGGGGGAAGAATTTTACATTACATTATTCTAGCTGAAGTTTACTTTTGGGTATTATGTGAGATAGGAGCCAAACTCCCCACCCCACCCCGCCCCGATGTTTAGTGTGAGAGGAGAAACAGCACGAAGTATGAGAACAGTCAAGAAAGTAGCTAAAGTCAGTACCCTGGTTGCATAATCCATTCTGCAAAATAAAAGCCCTGCAGGTGAGCAGGCCTGCTGGTTAGGAACCGTCTGGTGTTACAGTAGTTGCATCATACATGCCTCTACCTATCACAGGCTTTTGAACTCTTGAGGGTGGACCACTAACATTTCGTGATAAATTGGAGAGGCCTTTAAACGTAAATTTGTGTCCAGTGATTTTTACCTTTGTTTCAGCAACAAAGCCTAGAGTCCCCACCCCCACAACAGGTACCCAAGATGTGACTACAGCCTTTGGAGGGTTTCTTTGTGTTCCCTGCACATAACCTCCCAGGAACTAATCAGTATGTTGGTTCCAATCACCTATAGGCACATGTAGCACATTTCTGAAAGAACATGAGATACAGTTTTCTCCATCTCATGTTTGGAGTTTAGAAGTTTTGTTTTCTTTTGTTTGTTTTGCAGTACTGGGGGTTGAATCCAGGACCTTCACATTGAGCTACATTCCTAGTCCTTTTTTAACTTTTTATTTTGAGACAAGTTCTCACCAAGCTGCTAAGTTCCCCAGGCTTGGCTCAAACTTGTGATCCTCCTGCCTCGGTCTCCCAGAGCTGGGAATATAGGCATGCACCACTGTGCCAGACCTGGAGTTTAGAAGTGCAGAATTTTCCAGTGGGTTTTTTCAGCCTGCTGTGGCTTGAACGTGGTTTACCCCACTGAAACTCATGTTGAAATTTAATTGCCACAGCGGTGGTGGAGAAAGATGGGGCCCTTAAGAGGTGAATGAGGGAGCTAGAGGTGGAGGTCCCTGATAAAGTATTTGAGTAGCATGAAGCAGGTCCTGTTTTCCACCCCAGCACCAAAAAATAAACCGATTAGATTAAGGCCTTTTTCACTGGAATGAGGGTCTCACTCTCTGGGATTGGGTTAGTTAACCCGAGAGCAGATTATTATAAAGTGAGGTCACCCTTTGTGTCTGTCCTTTTATATGCACCCAGCCACCCCTTCTGTTTCTCTGCCAGTAATTGAAGCAGCTCATGGTCCTTACTAGATACTGCTGACTGATCTTGGACCTTTCAGATGCATGAACAAAAATAAACACAGTACCAAGAAACAGACTAAGACATATGCTCCTTATGATTCAGTAGCTAGCAGGACAACCTACTCTTTCTCCTCGAACCTTAGAAGTCTTAACACAGTGCTCTGGGCAGTCACTACCAACTAATCAGAGTCTAGTCTCTCTCTAGGTCATTTACTAAGCATTTCATGGTAGTGATGTGAGACTTCCATGTTGAGTATATGCATTTTCTCACCGTGTGTGTTTTAGTGATCCCCCCATGGATTTCAGACAAGGATTATTGGAAGTGGTCTAGCCACCAGGTGAAAAGTAGAACATAGCTCTTTTGGGAAGAAGGCTTTTCCTTTTTCCATTAAAGGCTGGGATGAGTCATAGGTCTTCCTGAGAAGAGCCAAGTCAGTGACTTAATTTCAAATCAAGAGTTCAGAGGTCACAGAAGGAAAGTAGAGCAAATGTCTTTGGTGCCCCACCCATGTCATCTAGGTGCTCACTGTAATTTTAAAGGGTGTGGCTTCTGCCACTCTGCCTAAAAGGTTTGCTCTGGCTGGGTTTGCACGTAAGACAGGTGGAGAATGCTATATAATCTGTACCTCCAGGAGCAGAGGTCATCTGGTAACAGATGACAGTTGTAGAAAAACTTTCCAGTAGGGTAACTCCAAGGAATATTCTGTGCTCTTGCCCAGTGCCCCAGCTGCCCCAGGGATAACCGGCTCATGAATGCATCCTGTCCGGGGGCTGCCTTTCCTTCCTGATCTCAGGTCCCATTCCCCTACTGGGATCCTTTCCTAATAACCTACTTGTACTCTGGTCCTTTTCTCAGAATCTATTTCTGGAAGAACGCAACCAAAGACAAAGAGGAACATGGTGGGAACGGTGTACCTTTTTGAGAACCGATACTAGCTAACCAGCATTTTAAGAAGCTGCCTATAGTTAACGAAGAACTTTGATTTTGCACTCCCTAAAGAAATACAAGGCTATTCTTACGGGAAGGATGGGAGCATCTGTTTTTATAGAAGTAAGGGAGTTACAAAAGGAAGGGGCTGCTTGCCTTTGTGGTGCATGCCTGTAATCCCAGCACCCTGGGAGGCCGAGGCAGGAGGATTGTAAATTCAAACCCAGCCTGGGCAATTTAGCAATTTAACAAGACCTGCCTCAAAATAAAGAATAAGAAAAGAGCTGCGAGTGTAGCTCAGTGCAAGTGGACTGGATTCAATTTCCAATACAGAAGAGAAAGAGAGGGAATGAGAGTCTGGATCTCAGGCAAGGAATCCCTGTCCTACTTGACCCTCCCTGAGGCAGCGAGCATGCTGGGACTGTGGGGTGGATTCCCTGCCTCCTGTGCTGTGGGTCCCCCAAGAGCCTGACACTCAAGGAAAGGGTCCAGCTCAAGCACCAGGAATTGCACCAGAGGCCGCAGCGATGAAAAGATCACACTGTGATTTTTTCCATTATCCTTTTCTTTTGGCAAAAAGTTACTTTAGAATTTCCAAATGTCATTTGGTAGAAAATCTGTCCTTGTTCTTTCACTTTTTTCTTTTTAAATTTGAAACTATTAAAATGTCCATATTTTTGTCATAATTAATCGCAAAAAGAAAACAGGATAATTAAAATAGGACTCTGCATTAGAAAGTAAATCGAATTTTGTAACTCACTTTTTAAATGATTTAAATAAAGTTTTGAAAATTCAGCGGGGCATGGTGGCACATGCCTGTAATCCCAGCACTCAGGAGGCAGGAGGATCACCGTGAGTTCGAGGCCAGCCTGGGCTACATAGTAAATTCTAGGTCAGCCTGAACTACATACTGAGACCCTGCGTTAAAAAAAAAAAAGAAAACGTGGGGCTGGGGATTTATCTCAGTGGTTAGAGTGCTGCAAGCAAGTCCAGCAAGCACAAGGTCCTGAGTTCCATCCCTGGCACAAAAAAGCGCAAAAAAACAAAATTTCTGTATTTGCATCTAATATAAATAGAAGATACTGTGTTTAATAACATGCTTAGCAGAATTAAAAGCTGCCAACCACTTTTCAGTGTCTCCTTTTTGTGAGAGGAACCGTGAAATCCTAAACTCTGGAAGACACTAGTCGTAAGCCCACGTGGAAACACCTTTTCTGGACACCCGGACTTATACGAGCTGCACATTGTAAAGCCGGGGTGTGACCAGTCCCTGGCAGTATCGACCAGTTGAACATGCTCGAGGAGATAGCAGAAGCGCAGGTTTCGCATGGAGCATTCTACTGGGGCCAGCTGGCTAATCCCTGTCCCATGTGTGGTGCCTGTTCTTCACTTGTCCTCCCAGATTTCTCTGGAAACTCCTAAGCTTGTGCCAGGCAGTTAGAATGCTTTATTACGCCTACTCTCCCTTGAGGGAGAACAGAGCCTACTCCGGTTCTTGGCCAAGTCACTTGCTCTCTTGATGCCCCCTCCAGGGGACCTCGCATTAGAAGAGCATCTCCCTTAATAGGAAGGGCCACTCCTACTGGTGATGTTGTTTTAAGTCCTTTGGGGTTAGAATCTCTCTCAGTTGTGAAGAGTTATTGCACAGTATCCACATCATTCCTCAAATATTTTCCTTCAATTAATATGTGCTGTTGCTTAAAATGAATAAAGATAAAATTCAAGCCCATTCATAATTTTAAATTCATAAAACCAAAGACACTGCTAATAACAAATAAGGAACAGAACTTCAGACATACGTGCTAGTAAAAGATGAAGGTAGCTACGCTGAGAATATTCTCACAAAAAGAAATACCGAAAGACCCAGGTAACTTTTTAAGGAAATTGAACAGGCCACTAAAAATGCCCTATCAGTCAGATACTTCATGGGCTCTGTGAAAATAAGTTCAGGAGCTTTCAAAATCAGGCAAGATGAAGCCACGCTCATTTTCTTGCCTCTGTTTACACGCAGAGATCCCAGCAGGGAAGATGCTGCTGCTCCTCAAACTCTCAGACAAGTTATCCCCTGAGAAGCACTTTTATTTTCTGCAAATAGTCACTTAGGTCATCTCTAAATCTGGGGCTGTGTCCCAGGAAGGAGCACTGGATCAGGAGCCAGGATGTCCGACTCACTCGGCCACTTTAGTATTAATGGGTGTGTTCATTTGCTAGGGCTGTTGTCTCAAAATACTATGAATTGCGTGGTTTAAGCAACAGAAATACATTGTCTCACAGTTCTGACAGAAATTGGTAGGGTGGCTACCTTCTAAGGGCTGTGGGGAAGGATCTGTCCCCTCTTTGGCTGGTAGACGCTTATCTTTCTACTCATATGGTGCTGTCTCTCTGTCCCAATTTCGCCCAGTGGTACTGGGCGAGCCCACCCCAGTGAGTGCATTTTAACTAGCTCCCTAAAGTCCTTATCTTCAAATAAGGTCACATCCTGAGGTACTCAATATTAGGGCTTCAATATATGAACTTTGGGGAGCTACATTTAACCTGTAACACCAGACAACCCCTGTGACTTTGGTTTCCTGATTTTTAGAAGAGAATGTTGGCCTGACTACTTCGAAGGGCACTTTAGATCTCAGTTTTCCAAGTTTTCTCAGCCTTTCTGAGGCCGCCAAGCCTGGCTCTGCTATCCGCAGGGCTATAAATACAAGAATTTCCCCTCCCTGGTCCTGCCAGCCAGTCTTGGAGCGGGAAATGAGTGAGGAAATGCTACAAGGGTGGAGTTTTCCTTTACCCTTTTGTCACTTGTGTGAGTTCTGGAAGGGGACAAACATTCAGGGTGTGGCGAAGTAGGGGTCTTGACAGCCTAAAGCAAGTTAGGCAAACTCAAGGACATTTGTTATTTTCCAAAGCCAAGGTTTTATGTGCTCTGACTGTGGATGACAAACTAGGAGAGCTGCAATGTTTTGTTGTTCCTGCCAGTGCATTAGCAGCAGCACAGTTCCGGGCCATCGTCCAGCTAGGCTGACAGCAGCTCCCTAGGAAGGACAGACCTGGAACAGGGCCCGTGAGCCAACAGGGATCCAGAGGGATCAGGAGGGCTCATATGTTCTGACACGCTGGCAGAAAGAAAAAAAAGAAAAAGAAAGAAAGATGGGACAGTTTATAGAAGTGAAGAGGTCACCTAGTTTCTTCAAGAAACTCAGACAGGAAGAGACGAAGGATGGTACTCTGGGCCTGGTGTCACACAAATTAAGATCTGGCCAGCATCATCTTTAGTGAGAATATAGAAAAATTGGGGTTTGCTTACCTATAAATGAAAACCATTGGTTTTAGAAACCTAAACTAAGAGCATGTGTGCAAAAGAAACCTATATAAGGAAGCAGAGCTAGACTGTACTTACAGGAGGCCCCAGAACAGCCCACTTCCTTTCTTTGTGCCTTTTTTTATTCATCTCTAAATGTGGAGATGGTAATACGGCTGTACTCTTCTCAACTTAAAAATACTTTTCTTCTGAATCACCTGACAAGTCCTCTTTTTGTGCCCCTGCATGGCGATTCTATCCAGTAAGAGATCTTCCAGAGTCACTTCATCAGGCCAGTAGACCTTGCTGGAAGCTTCCAGGCCTCCAGACGCTGAATGCAATCAGTCCATAGCTCAACCCCTGACTCCAGCCATCCCCCTGTGTTAAGAATGGCCAAATCTTTATGTTGAAGCTGTTTTATTAGGAGCATCTTGGCTTTCATCATATGCAGTTTGGAGAAATTCCTACTTCTGGACTTTTCTTCCAGCTTTTATGACAGTAGTGAGTGAGCCATAGATTCTGCTTTCTGGCATTTGAGAAGTCTGGCTGTTATATAAGCCTGTCCGCACCTCACCTTCTGTTTCTATCAGGTGCAGTAGTGCAGTGGAGAGGGGCAGATCGTGGTGGCCCCATTCCCAGCTACTTGAAGCCTAAATGTGTGTCTGAAAGGACAGGCACATTCCTGGCTATACAGTGGCTGAACAAAAGTCTCCAAATGCAGAAAACCAAGACTTGGATAAGCCCACCGTGAAAGAAAAGTCTGGTATTAGTGGGTTGAGGTTAAATTATAATACATGCAACAATTTACGATGATTCAAGCTCCCTTCTCATGAGGAGAGTTATCCTTGACTTGTACACCTCCAAATGCTATGTTCTGTTTTCTCTCCCTGTCTTCTCAGATACTGACTTGGGGTTCCTGTCTAAATAAGACTCTTGAATACCAAATTTGACCTTTGGGAAATCATACCCACTCATCCATATATTCATTCATTTATTGTGAAGCCAGAACTGGGTGTCCCCTGCTACCCAGCACAGTGCTCTGTCACGGAGATGCACAGAATAACAGGAGAGCCTTCCTGCCTTCAAGGTTGACTGGCTCCTGAAGGTTTCTGGACTTGAGTTTTGACTTTAACATTTTGAACTTGTAGTACTGATGCTTCCTTTTCAAGGAAGAACTGGACTTCCCTGATAATACAGAGCATAAATATCTGCCAAATCCCTGTCCTCAACCAGACTTCGAGTTGTGACTTTTCCTCATCCTTCCTGTCTCTGCCTAAAGCCCAGTCACATCCCCTTTGCCAAAGTCTCCTCCTGAACTTGGATGTTCTGGCCACATAATGGTTAGATACAAGAGCCTCTGGGCCCGCAGAGCCTCAGTGATAAGTGAACCTTTGAGAGCTTTTGGTGATAACAAACAGCCTGCTATGGCACGCATGCCATAGGTTCGCCATCGCTGACATCGCACCTGTGGAATCTCCATCCTGTTTGTTTCTCTTGGGCCCACCCTCAGCCTGACCACCTCTGGACTGCGACAGTTCTAAGAGCCCGGTACGTCTGAGAACTGGTCTGGGACAAATGAAGAAAGTAGGAGCCCAAAGGGAACACTTAGTTGTTTGCCTTTGCAAATGATCCACTCTTGGATTGAGTTCTCAGATGGGTATCACCAAGTCCCTAGAGCCCAGGTCCACCCAGCACAGGACGCCTTCAGTGCTTTGCCATCTGCCAGGGCGGGAGGCCAGAAGGATGGTTGTTGTGCTGTCATGGACAGAGGAAGGCAAGTGGCACTGGGCATAGCCCACACCCGATAGGTTGTCTCACCTCTAGAGTATTCCTGCTGAAAGGCTTAGCCTGAATGCAGTGCTGGAGAGATAACCAGACCTCCACATGTGGACATTCTACAATTGATCTGGACTCTTCTAAAATGTTGATGCCAAAAGGATTTTTTTCCCCAAAGCAAAGAATTTGTTCTAGATTGAAGACGATCAACGTGATATGACATCTAAGCGATCCTTGATTAGATCCTGGATTGAAAAAAATATAACTATAAAGGACAATATAAGGTTAATTGTGTATACGTGGGTGTGTGTGTGTGTGTGTGTAGAAAGAGGGAAAAAACCTAATGTGGCAAAATACTAAATGTTAGTGAATCTAAGTGGAAGGTATATAGGTATATGTTGTATTGTTTTCTCATCCTTACTATAGGCTTGAAATTTTTCCAAATAACAAGTTTAGTACTCTAGAATAGTCCAGTGAGTGAGCAATAAAAGAGAAAATGGTATGAGCAGGCTGGCAGGAGCCAGGTTAGAGTGACAGCCCCAGCCAAGCTAGGGTCTAGTCCCAGGAGAAAACCAGGAACCAGCCGAAAATCAGGCGAACGGACCAGATACAAACAGCGGGAACCTGCAGCTCCCTCACACCTGGAAGCCTTGCATCAGCTGCCCCATCTGGGGACCAGGTGTGGCGCAGGCAGATTCCAGACCCACTAGCAAGCAAAGAACTACAGAAATGCCACATGTGGCCTTCAGAGGCCCAGGACGTGGGAAATGCTGAATGATCAAGAGCCCAGACAGGATTGAAGCCAGCAGCAACTGACACGTCTGCCTGCTGCCCAAGAGGCCCTTAACCCCAAGGTAGAGGTGGGGGGTTCATCTGGGCAGAGGGACTTACTGATTAAATTCTGCATTGCCATGTTACTGTGTAAGCCCACAGATGCTACTAATTTCCATCTTTTATTCTCTATTTGTAATTTTTTTCTGGCTGCCCCTGTTTCCCTCCTGGTTTTATTCTATTATGCTGTGTGGAAAATATTGGAAGTTCTCTCTACAGTGTCTTAAAATTCAGAAGTACAATGGTACAAAAAAACTCTACAAGGCTGATTTTGGATGCAGTAGTGTAACATGCCATTTCCAAAGGTCACAGAGCTGAGTGCTAAAGTGCCCAAGCTTCCAAGCACTCTGCTCTTATTCTCCCCTGGCATTTCCATGAGATGTCTGGCCCTTGACAGAATTGCCGATTTTTCCTTTCTGCCTCTCAACCTCAGCTGTGCTGAGCAGAGCTCCCCCAATTCTGGATGGACCAGCAGTTTAGCCCACTCCTCTCCAGGCCTCCATACATGGAGCTGTACAGTGCTGAGGGTCAGCCAGGGGTTGGTACAATAGATTCAGCAAAACTGAGCTCTCAGTGGCTCAGAAACAAAGCAGCCATGACAAGGTTTGCCAAGACCATGTGTTGGGAGCCAGGAGTAAATGAATTCCCGGTGCGAGGAAGGAAAACAACAACTGAGTTTGCTGCAGCTGTGATTAATGGGCAGGATTCAATCTGGAGATGGCTCCTTCTGAGGAACCATAACATTGGCAGAAGCGGGTTCAAGGCAAACCCCAGTGGTTTTCAATTCCAATCTATTTCTCTGTCTCTCTTTCTTTCCCTCTCTCCCTCCCTCCTTCCCTCTGTTTTTTTTTTTTAAAGCAGTAAATCCTTGTGTTCAAATATAAATATGAGGCAAAACCAATTTACAAAAGAGACAAAAACTCATTCCAGCTTGTCTGATTTTTGGTCAGGACTCTGGACCTCCATGGCCCCTCCCAGCAGCCCCAGCCCAGGATATTTCAATGTTTTATCGGGGCCCTAAGAGAATCCAGCTGCTGTGGTGTGGATGTGCTTTGTCCTCCAAGGGTTTATGTGCTGGAGGTTTGGTCTGCAGTGTGGTGGTGGGGAGGCAATGGAACCTTTAAGAGATGAGGCCCAGAGAAAGACAATTAAGTCACTGGAGTTCCACCCTCCTGGATGTATTAATGCTAACAGGAGTGGGGTCAGGTCTGGCAGGATCAAATTAGTTCCTGAAAGAGGGAGTTGTTATAAAAATAGTGAGTCTGCCAGCCTCATTCTCTTCCGTGTCTTGCCATGTGATCTCTCACTTCTGCAGGCACTCCCACCATTTTTATACCAACCACCATGAGGCCTTTACCAGGGCAGAACTGGCACTGGCACTAGAATTACGAGCTGAATTTCTTTTCTTGTAATGTACCCAGCCTTGGATGTTTCGTTATAACAACAGAAAAATGACTGACACACATCAGAGTTAAAAAATGTCCCTTTGATCTCTGTTCCCACACACAGAGAGAATATTGTGGCTTCCCTGATTGTTCCTCCCTGTGTACTTCTTACACAATGTCCATCCAAGATGTTTTTATGCTTCAGTGTGTACCAAGAATTTATCAGATAGGAGCTGTTATATTTCTTTCTTAAAGGTCTGGAAAGTATCCTTTGTTAGGTAATGGATCACTGATAATATCTTCAAAAAAGAACATTGACTGAACTTAGTGTACAAGAGGTAATTGAAAAATGTGTATTTAAATTTAAAAATTGTATTACAGTAGAAGATGCACTGCTATTAATCACTCTCAGAATACTCACCCCTTTGAGCATACTTTTTCCCGACATTCTTGCCACTTTCTGAAGCAGTTCTGGAAGTCCTCTGTTTTGAGTGTCTTTACAAGTTGTGATTAAAAAAAAATATGTGAATGTTGTTGCCCGGTGCCATCCACTGGAAAGGTAGGCTCGTAAAAACATGATGTGTCCTCATCCACCTTATTCACAGACTCTGCCACCACGTGACTTCTAGCTCTTCCCCAAAGTCAAAATGACGGTGAAAGATAAATGCTTTTTTTGGCGGGGGGCGGGAGGAGCGGGGAGATATTTTTCCCAACTGTTTTATTTGCCGCACTGCACATGTGGTGGGGGTTCCACAAGATTTTGTCTCGCACTGGTGTCGGCACCGTCCTAGCTCATGTGCCTACATCCTATGATGTTCAAACAGCGATGTCGTCACCTCACGACATGGTTCTCAGGACGACCCCGCCCACCCTTCAACAGTGCATACAACATACACATTATGAAAGGTAAACATTTTGAATCAATTCAGGACATCAAGGCGGCTACAATGGAGCAACTGAAAACACATGGAAAAAGACTTCTGGGACTGCTTCAGAAATTGGCAAGAATAGTTAAGTGCGCCAGAAGTGAGGGGTACGTTGAGGGGGATTGATGACATTATGTCTTTCACTGTAATACATTTCTAAAATTTAAACATTCGGTATATATCTTGCTCACACCTCATATTTCATCCTATTAGAAAAACAAAGGCATGATCTCATTGTTGTAATGGTGAAAGGGCAGCATTCCTGGTCCTTCCCTTTCCTCCCTCCTGAGATCCTCCGGGCATGGCTTTCCTCACAGCTTCTGCTTGCGATGGCTTTGGCGTGATTCAACATCCTGGCTCCGATGGAACTTGCTTTCTTTATTTATTTTTTTCTTCACACTGTATTGGCTGCTCACTTCTCTTACCATTGACTCTTAGTTACATTTTCATCTATAACCCCAAACATGATGGGCTAAAAAAACTGTGGGAAAATTAATGGAAATTTCCTAACTGTGAGAACATGGCAACTTATGGTGAGAAAGGTCATTAAACAGCTTTATTACATCAGCTATCACAATAACAAAGACTCTCAAAGTGGAAAAAATTTTATTTCTTGGGCCTACTAGTCATCACAAAGAAAACAATGTGCTTTTAGTCATTCAGACCAAATTTGTAGCGTATTCCCCAGCTACCTAGTTATATTTCATTTTATTGCACTCAGAAACTGTTTCCCAGCCAGAATGTTGTGGACTGTTAATAGACAAATAGTGATGAAGCATGCGTTCCCTGCTCTTGTCTCACTGAGGACCTGTTTTTCCCATCATTGCCCATTCTGGGCGCCCCGGGAGCATCTTACCTGGTCTCACCGTGGACTTCAGGACCACCGTGGGGTACTAGCCCTGTCTTCTGCTAGCTGGGTGCCTCTTCCGTAGTGTCAACTGCCCAGGCCTTCATTGCCCATACGGGGCAAAGATGTTTTGAGGCTGTCACCAGTGTCCTTGGTCCCTAACCCCTCCAGGTCCATTGCCACTGCCACCAACCCGAAACACGGGCCTTCCAGCAGAGATGAATATTTTGGAGGTCACAAAGTCTGTGGCCAAATAGGAGAGAGCCCTTGTGTGTGACACATAACTGCAAGAGCACGTTACTGAGGTGATGCTATCTTGCACCCAGTGTCCTGGAGTCTTTAATTACAATGAGGCTTTCAGACTTTACACAAGGGCCTTTGTCTTCTGGGATTCAATCCTAGAGTTTTGGAAGTCCAGAGTATTCAGAACCACGCCTCCTGCCAGAAGTCTTAATGAGCTTTTCTAGCTCATTCTCTCTTCCATGACGTGAGTTCTCTCTTCCAAGTTCATTGTTTCCTCTTAAAAATTGGTCTCAGGCACCTTAGTCTCCCCAAACAGGCCTGGACACATCTGAACCCCCGTGAGAGAAGGCTTCGACTTAACTAAAGCCACTTCTGTGTGCTTTTCAACTTCAAATGCACTGCAGGCTCTTCTACCCATCTGTTTGGATATTGCACTTAAAAAGAAAAAAACCAAAAAACATATCTTTGGTTACATCAATCATCCATTGTAGAGTTATTTGTTTTCTTTTGTCTTGTCCTTTTCTCTTTTTTTTTTTTTAGCTCAGTGGTTAGAGTGCCTGCCTTGCCTTGTCCTTTTAACCCCTGGGGAATCAAATGACTGACAAATTAGTCAGGGTGTTACTAATCATTTGATTCATATGCATAAGTATGAAGTGGGTCCTTCCCTTTCCTCCCCCTCAGCATTCTGATCCCTAAAGTAAGTCTACTCGAATTAGTCTCTATTAAGATGTGGAGAAATTGGGACCCTCATACATTGCTGGTGGGAGTGCAAAATGGGGTAGCCACTTTGGCAATCAGTTTGACAGTTCTTCAAAATGTTAAACAAAGAGTTACCATACGATCCAGCAATTCTGTTCCTTGGTATACCAAGAGAACTGAAAACACGTACACACAAAAATTTGTACACAAACATTCATAGCAGCATTATGCATCACAACACTAAACTGGAAACAGCTCAAATGTCCATCAACTAATGGGTGGTTAAACAAAACAGGATCTATCCATGCAATGTGAGTCTATTCAACCATGGAAAGGAATGAAATACTGACACATGCTACCACGTGGGTGAATCTTAGAGATATCAGGCCAAGTGAAAGAAGTCAGACAGAACAGGCAACATGTCGTAGGATTCCATTTATTTGAAATGTTCCAGATAGGCAAACCATGGAGATGGGAAACAGATTAATGGTCGCTGGAGACTGGGAAGAGAAGGGACTGGGGGATGACTGCTGCTGGACAGAGGGATGGTGAGAAATATTCTGAAATTAGATAGCGGTGATGGCTGTACAACCTTGTGAGTATCCTTGGAAACACTGAATTGGGCCAAGCCGGACGGCACACACCTATAATCCCAGCTACTCGAGAAGCTGATGAAGGAAGAACACGAGTTTGAGGCCAGCCTGAGAACTTCCAAGATCCTGTCTCAAAATAAAATTCTTAAAGGGCTGACAGATGCCTCAGTAGTACAGCACTTGCCTAGCACACACAAGGCCCTGGATTCAATCCCCAGGGCCACAAACAAACACTGAATTATATACTTTAAGGGATGAACATTATGTGAATTATATCTCAATTTTAAAACATGGATCTGTACTATGTATTAAGCAGTCATTACTAAAAGGAGACTCTTATAGAAAATATTAAATAGCTGCTTTTTTTGTTGTTTTTTTTGAGACAGGGTCTCACTATGTAGTTCAGGCTGGCCTTGAACGCACTATGTAGCCCAGGCTGGCAGCACACTCGCAGCAATTCTCCTGCCTCAGCCCCGTGAGTGCCAGGATTACAGGTGTACACTACCACGCCCTACATACCTGCTTTACGGATCTATGCGTATAAGAAATTACAGCTTTCTTATAAAAGGTAGAATCTTTTTAAAGTCCAAGCAGAGAGAATATGTGCTTTTATATTATTCATTTAGCAAATATTGAGAATAGGACGGCAATATACCAGGCACTTCACAGGTAATGGTGACTAATGCAGACCTTGTTCCTGCACTCACAGAGATATCCGGGCACTTTCCACACAACTGGAAAAGGGCTATATCTGGCAAAGCTCTGGGCTCTGTGGGAACACATGAGAACCCCCAACTCGGATGTGACAGCCCAGGGAAGTCTTTCTGGAGCTTTGACTCCAAACAGACCTGGAGTTGAGCCAGAGCAGGAGGAGGAGGGTTCCAGCCAGAACGTGCATGCAGAGTCCAAGGTAAGAGAGGATACAGGATGTTCTGGGAAGCAGCACAGTTCAGAATGGCTCTTGAGAAAAGGTTCATTCTAAACATTTGGTATGAACTGAGTCCAGACTATCCTGTGTGGGAATTCGCTACTTTTGCTAGAGTTCCAATTTGTTCAAGTTCTTCTTCAAACTTTATGATGTGTGTCACAATGTTTTCAGCTGCAAGTAATAGAAATTCCCGCTCCCATTAGAAGGACATTTGATGAAGGACATTTATTATTTCATATAACAGGAAGGCTACAGGTAGGGTACTTCTAAGAGGTGGTGGATTCCATAGTTTAGCAATGTCCTTAGGGAGTGAGCTCCCCCACCCCCAGACACCCTTACTCAGCTTCTGTCTGAGGCCAATGCCCCCTCAGGCTACATAACTTGAGACAACCTGTTTCCTTATCCTCTTTCAGCAAGACAGACACTTACTTCTCTTTTTTGAAAGCCCCCAGGGAGAGCCCCTTCTGACATCTTGTTGGCACAAATTTCTGACAAATGAGCGACTGGCTTCGTGGCCTGTCTCCCAATTTGGCATCCAAAAATAGGCCCAAATCCAACTTCAAAACATGGTGCATAGATGTGGTTTTTATTACCACATATTTGGGGAGAGCTGGCTATCATGCTGGCAAACCTCCTAAAATTATCTTTGCACTTCTTTCTTTAGTCAAATGTCCACTGTTTATCTCAGCTCCCACATCTCTTTCTCTCCACCCCCTCAGCCTCCTTCCACCTCTTATAGTCAGACTGGCTGTAACCTCCCTTCCCACTGCTTTCTTTACATCCCTCAGCTTGCATTTTCCACCCAGCAGAAACCAGCCCCACAAAGCCCGGCACACCAAGAACAAGATTGGGATCTCCTCCCACAGGCTCAGATGGCCAGTAATTCAACAGGAGACACACAAATTAATATCAGTGCTTCTATTAAGAAAAAAAGAAAGAAAGAAAGAAAGAAAGAAAGAGGAAGGAAGAAAGAAAGAGAAAGAAAAGAAATGTATATTCTAATTTCTTCCAACACTTTTAACTCAACAGGTTTATTAACAGTCAATGAATATTGAAAGTTATAAAGCTGAGGATATAGCTGAGTGGTAGAGCATTTGCCTAACATATGTGAGTCCTGGGCTCAATTCCCAGGGCTGGGGAAAAAGAGCTACAGATAAATCACATAGAAGTTGTTCCGTGCAAAACAAAAATATGAATAAAGAAACAAACAATAAGCTCAGGATGGTTTAAAAAAAATACCACAAACCAAGTCACAAGACAAATAAAACATTGAGAAATAGTTGTAAAAGGCCTGGTAATTTTGTTATACAAATCACTAAGAAAAAGAACATCCTAGGGCAAAAGATATGAGCTGTCACTTAGCAAAAGAGAGAAGATAACATTTATTTTAATTTTTTGCCTATCAGATTGGCAAAGATTAAAAAACTTACTAACACACAAGCTTGGCAAGAAAGTGGAACTGTAGGCACTGTTGATGAGAGGATCATCTGGAATAATTTTTCTGAAAGACAATCTCATTTATGTCAAAATTTAAAACGCAGTACTTTTGATCAAATAACTAACACTATGAGGAATTTATTCTAAGGCAATATTTAGGCAAAGGCACAAAAGTGCAGGCACACATATTCATTCCTTTTACACTGCAAAAACTGAATAACTTTACTGTTCAGCTTTTCAGGATATTAATGAACTATGATAAATTTGTGTTTACAAAGACTTGGTAACTGACTACATCCCAAAAATCTATCTCAGTTCTTGGTCTACCATATTTCTCCCAAAATAAGCCTGGGTCTTATATTAATTTTTGCTCCAAAAGATGCAAGAGGCCTTATCAGGGGATGTCTTATTTTTTCATGTACAACAATCTACATGTATTCAAATACAGTCATATCATCTTCTAGAACAGTGGTGACAAACCTATGGCAGGGGTGTTGTTTTTCTTTTAAGACAAAAGATGTTAATGTATGAGTTGTTTTTTTTAAACTAAAACTTCAGCATTCAGGTTTAATTACAGTGTTGGCACTTTACAATAAGTAAGTGGATTTTGGGTTGCAATTTGGGCACTTGGTCTCTAAAAGGTTCGCCATCACTGTTCTAGAGCATCATTGTAGCTCTCCAAACCCCGAAGTCCAACCTGAATTTCTTGCAACCCCACTTCCTGTGGAACCATTGGCCCTAATCTCTCATGTCCAGCAGTAGAGTGCTCCTTACATTAGCACTTCTTGTCCATGTGGCCTGCTAGGTGTGCTCTGGCAACAGTTGTCAGTAACTTTTATCCCATGAATTCTTCACCCAAGTCATGACCTCTTGCAGAATAAGCTTCACAACATTTCCAATAAAATCGAATGTTAATCAAAGCGTTACAAGGTGTGAGTGGCAACAAAAATGATGATAGTTGCTAATGACGGGCCACAGAAAAGTGATGAAAAATTGCAGGCACCAAAATTCAGAAAACATTTCTTTATTTCACACGAACACATTAAGGACTGCCCTTTGTTACAACACACAACATATTGGATTATTAAGATTCATATTAGACACAACCACATTTGTTTGTTATTAAGTGCAAATGTTATTTGCTCATTGTGTCTGTGCTCCAAATGGTCATTCGGCAGTAAGTCTTGAGTTCATCTATTTACACAGGTGTTTACCTCTTGTCCAAAGACACCTGCTTGGGTATTTACAAATACTTAACTAAAATTATAATTCATATTATCGTTTAAGTATTAATGTTAATAATATTATTTACATTTATATATTAATATTATTATTTTATAAGTCACTACGTCCATCATGTGCTGCAATGGACATATTAAATGTGTCCTGGCTGACAATCTTTTTTTTTTTTTGGTGCTGGGGATCGAACTCAGGGCATTGTGCTTGATAGGCAAGCGCTCTACCACTTGAGCTAAATCCCTAGCCCATGGCTGACAATCTTAACTGGGCCTTATTTTCAGGATAGGGCTTAGATTACAAGCATCCTGAAAAACAAAGCTAGGGCTTATTTTTTGGTTAGGTCTTATTTTGGGGGAAATGGGGTATATGTGAATATTTTTTCAGTACTTGGGATTGAACAAGTAACAAAACTACATGGAGAAAATCATCTCTTTTTTTTATAAAAACAAAAGTGTGTGTGTGTGTCTCTAAAAAAGTTTTAGAAGAGGGTTGGAGATTTAGCTCAGTGGTAGAGGGCTTGCCTAGTAAGTGCAAGGCCCTAAATTTGATTCCCAGCAACACCCCCCCAAAAGAAGCAATATTGGCAGAAAGCTTTAGAAGACTATATCCCAAAATATAAATTGAGGTTCTTTCTAAAAATATGAGATTATAGGAGTTTTTGCATTCTCACTTATAACTTTAAGAAATGTCTGCATTTTTAACATTGAGCATAAATTACTCAGGTTGCTGGGTGTGGTGGCACACGCCTATAATCCCAGGATTTGGGAGGGTGAGGCAGGAGGACTGCTGAGTTCAAGGCCAGCTTGGACTATATAGCAAGACTCTGTCTCAAACGGACAAAGAAGCAAATAAAAAAATTACTCTTATGTTAAGAAAAAGAAAATAAATATTTTCACTTTGAACAACAAAAACATTTATCTCTATTAATGTATGTGCTACTGAAATACATATAGATGAAAGTAAGCAAAAGCTACTTTGTAGTTTTATGTATCCTACCAGGATAACCTGAAGATGACAAAGTCCTTGACAAAACTTGCCACTAGGAAAACTCAACAAGTTGCCAAAAGTTTGTTCAAAGAAAATGCAGGGCCAGGCATGGTGGTGTACACTTGCAATCCCAGCACTCAGAAGGCTGAGGCAAGAGAATTGCCACAAGTTCAAGGACAGTCTGGGCTACATAGTGAACTCAAGGCCACCCTGAACTACACAGTGATACCTTGTCAAAAAAAAAAAAAGAAAGAAAGAAAGAAAGGAAATATAGAAGGCTGGGAGTTAGTTGAGTGGTATAGCACCTACCTAGCTTGCACAGGCCCTGGGTTGGATCCCCAGTGCTGCAATGAAAGAAAAAGAGAGGGAAGGAGGAAAGGAGGTGGGAGTGGGGAGGAAGAGAGAGAGAGAGAGGAAATAGGGGAAGGGAGGAAGGAAGGAGGGAGGGAGAGAAGGAAGGAAGGAAGAAAGGTAGGCAGGCAGGCAGGCAAGGAGGGAGAGAGGAAAAAGAAAAAGTCACAGGGAGTTCTTCAGCAACACATCATGTGATGGTACACTAGGTAGACAAGAGACAGATAATATGTTCCTCCCCACAAGGATCCAGATCTAGATCCGGAAACCAGAAGAGCCCCCTGCCCCTGCCTCTTGCACAGACTCCTTCTGTAAATCTGACCTCCAGAGGGGTAAGCCGCGCTGCTAAGTTGCAATTTCTATATCCCAGAGAGCCAAGGGCACACGCCTATGGGGTATAGATGACTGGGGTACCCACACATGTGTGCCAACGTCCCTGGAAGTGGGGTCTGGAGCACTCGGGGGTGAGAAGAGGATGGGGAGCAGCCCAAGGCCATCCTCCCCTGTTGACACAGTCCCCCGCGGAGCTCTGTGGACTTTGATAATGCCAGTTTTGAAACCGGCCTTCCAGGTCCTTGCAAAGGTATATTGTAAAGGTAGGATGAGTAAATAAGCTATTTATAGCATGTTGACTTGACTTATAACTTTTCAAATATTTAGATACATGCTCAAAGCTACAAATGTGTATTCTTAAATTTGTATTAAAGCACACTCATTTGTGTACTCGCCCCAGGTTCCTCAAATAGTAGGGGTGGAGACTGGAGGCAGAGAGTGACACCAGCAGATCAGTCTGTCTTCTGAGGAACCCCAAGTGTCATCTGAGAGGTTCCACAG